>VHZZ01005477.1:43580-61426 GCA_009801015.1 Silene noctiflora
AATTAAATGATATACTAAACGTGGTGGGGCTATTGAAAAATAATAATAAAATATTGCACTTTCAACCACAGAGCGACACATCAGCTCTGTGGTTGCTTCTTTAATAAAGAAGAAGTGTACATTGTTACCCATAATTTTAACATTGTAATTTATTATATACTGATAGTTGACAAAACTTAATTAAAATCCAAAGCGTTTTGCTTGTGACAGACACTATTCGTCACAAGCTGGAGACGGATAATATCTCTCTCATAATAAGGCAAGTGGGAGGGCAAGTGAGGGAGAAATGGAGCACCCTATGGATAGTGCTGCTTGCATATTGTGAAAGAGACACTATCCGTCTCCAACTTATGATAGATAGTGTCCGTCTTCAATAAGAATTTGTGATTAAAATCTTTATCAATTATCATGCTCTATTAAGTAATCGATTTGTCAACAGCCTCTAATAATTTACCATCTAAACTCAAGTGGCAACAATTGATCAACTTAGATGTTATAATTGAATTGGGTTTTTTTGACAGAAGTTACCTAATATTGTCACTTTGCAAACAAGTACCTAACATTATTTTTTTTTGCCTAAAAGTACTTAAATTTATATTTCATTTGCTAACAAGTACCAGTTAGCGTTTTCCGTCAAAAAAAGTTAATTTTAGAGTTTGAATTGACAGGAAATTGTGATTTATTTTACTCTCCTCAATCCATTTCTTTGAGATTGATTAATCACATAATTTAAATCTAGGGATATGAGTTGATATATGTGGTATTGTAGATAAAGAAGAGGAAAAATAGTTAAATTATGTGAATAATTAGCCTTAAAGAAAGGGATTAAGCTGGGAGAGAAATAAATTACATATTTTTTAGTCAAGTCAAATCCAAAGTCAACTTTTTTCGATAGAAAACGCTAATTTGTACTTAGGAACAAATGATATATAAAATGTAGGTATTTTTGGGCAAAAAAAATAAGGTTATTTCATGGGAATAATCCATACTATACCCTATCTTCTCATATTAATATATCCTAACGTTTAACTGAGAATAATCCCATCTTTGGCATCATTTAACTTGAAATAAACCAGTGGAAAGACTACCTAGACAACTGGTATCCTTGTTTAATAAAAACCTGTTTAACCATTGAACTCCCTTCTTACTGACAAAACAAAAAAAACTAACTTTATTTCCCCAAATATTTTCATTTTCTTAATCAATGAAAACCCCAGATTAATTTTCCTCAATTTAATTCCCAAAATCCTCAATATTTCAGCAACCCTTTAATTGAACAAAGAAGAGGTTTCCAAACCTTAATCACAAACATTACTCTTTAATTGAACGAATTGATTAATAAAAAGAGTGACGAAGGGCGATTGAAGCTCTAATTAAGCTGCCACCACCGTCCCCCGACTCGACCTTGCCCATAATACTGCCACCACCATCTTCTTATGCGCCTGAAACACGGTGGTTGAATCACCTCCCGAAATTTGAACCAAATAAACCCAGAATAATCAAAATCCCAAACCCTAAAATACCCCCTAAAATCCCCAATTATTTTTGCAAGATTATGTGAATCAAATTGGTTTGAATTCTGGGCCTAATTTGATGGATTCGGTTCGAATTTCTTGGTTTTGTTCGTCAAAATTTGGGGTTCATAATTTTCGATTTTTCTGCATATTGAAAGTTGAATTTCCTGAAGAATTTATGGGCTTAATTCTCGTAAAGCTTGTATCTGACTTCAAATTTCAATGTAAGAATGTCTTTGACTATGAATTGAATTTATGATGATGAATATCTGGGTTCCTAAAGTTGAATAGCCCAAACWCTAAARATTCACTTGCTTGATGTGTTATGGGAAAATGATGGAGCAAAGTGRAGTGATGATTGGATTTAGTGTGGTGTTGAATGTAGTGAAAAATGGAAGAACAAACTGTATTCGAAGAAGAAGGAAGGAATAAATTAAGGAGCTAGAAGAAAATAAAAGGAAGAAAAGAAATAAGAGAGAATAAATAGAAAAAATAAAGAAAAAAACAAAAATTGAAGAAATGAAGATGAAGAAATGATAATGGAAGATGTGAAATTATACAGGAAAACTAGAAGAGATAAAGGGCCCTACATGGTCACTTGTTTAGAAATCGGTAGAAACAGGTCAAAAATGAGGTTGGTCTAATACAAGTTAAATGACGTCAAAGATAAGATTATTTTCAATTAAACGTTAGGATAGATTAATATGGGAAGATGAGCATAAGATGGATTATTCCTATAAAATAACCAAAAAAAATAATATTAGGTACTCGCTTGCCAAATAAGCTAAATATTAGTTACTTCTAACAAAATAAACACAATTGAATCACACAAAATGGGTTACACAAAATAAGGGTTAGTTTCCTAGGAAATGGGAAGACACCTATGGGGAGCACTCACTTCTTCCACTTATTTTCATCCCCAATTAACCACCACCCGATAAACCCTAGATATCCCCTTCTTTCCCCCAATTTTTATCCCCAATTTCTCCCTTCATCTTCTTCTAAACCCAATCGAAGAACAACTTCCGACTCAATTCGAAGGCGCTTCTTCGACTTCGACGACGATTTCAGGAGAGAGAAGCGCAGGAATTGGTGGTCCGACGATGATGACAGTGATAGTGATGATGAAGACGATGAAGGTTATGAATTTGGGTTTTTTGAAGATCCTAATCCATTTGGTTGGATTTTCCAGGTACAAAAATTGTCACCTTTTTGAGTAATTATGTTGTTTAAGTTTGATTTTTGAGTAAGAATTTTGTATATGTTGCTTGTGTTTTATTGAGCTATCGAAATTATACTGCTAATGCTTAGGTTTTGAGTAAAAGGGTTTCAATTTTCATTGAAGCTAATGACTACTTGATTCATGGGTTAGTGACGGAAAACATGCAATTTTTGTTGTCGTGAATTAGCATTCGTTTGATGCAATTCTCGACGCAATTTTGATTATCGGATAGCCTATTTGTATTGTTAATAAAGGGGTAAGGCAGGTTCATCAGCCTTGGCCCTGCTATTTGCGGAATCCCTTAAGGCAATAGGATAATGTTTGTTTGGTTATTAATTAGTATGGTAGATGGAGGACAGTATGTTTAGGGTTTAAAGCTCATTTACGATTTGTTCCAATATTGTTTTGTGGATATGATCAAATGTTATAGTTATAATGTGTCCCTTGGAAACTCGATGGCGGTCTAATAGATTGTTATATGAGTCAATACTAATGAGGAGTCTTGCAATTTTGTTGGAGGGAAAATTATTTGCCTTGTAGGAGAGAAATTAAGGAATCCGTTTCCCCTCCCCTCCAAATTCATCCATCTCCATGTGCTAACCAAACAAAAATTTCTCATCTTTCCCCTTCCTTTCCCTCCAAATTCCCCACTGCAAACACACCCTTGGAGAAGGAAATGGGCGATTGTGTAGAAATGTCTTCATTATTTGATATACTAACGAGGGACTTATTTGATTGTCATTTCATCGGGGACTTATTTTTATTGTTGAAGGTTACCATTTCCGGTCTCCCGAAACATCTGCATATCAGTACATTATCATATGAGGGTTAAGTATCCATGTTTTGCTTTTGAAGCTTTGAGCTCTGAGTATGTGGACACTAGTTAATTGCTGAGGGTTTTGGGTCTTAAGATGTTACATTGAGGGTCTTTTACAACAGTAGGGCTTTACATTGAGATCTGGATATACATGGTATCTCAGATAAAGGTAGCTAGGGTGATGCTGCTGGCTTACATGCATACCGATTTGTTTTTGATTGCATAAATGCAAATGATAAGTCTCTAGGAAGTTTTGGTTTTGTTCAAATGTCTCCGTTAAATTAGAAATAAATACTTTCCATTAGCCCTTCTACTAACTTGTAATTACCCCATTAGACGGGTCATTCTACCGGTTGGTTTTTTTAGTAAATTTTACTATGCTTAAAAAAGATTGTAATTTAAATGTAAATTAAACTTCCAAACTTGTAAGAATAGTGATAACATTTTTACTTCAGCAATTTATATTACTAACTAGGATCCGAGATATCTTGTTGATCATGACTGGAGTAATTATAAAATGATATGGATTTTGCTCTGCTTATTGCTCCGGTGGATTAATGCAGGTGCTAAAAATCTTTGGTTGGGTTGTTCCAGCTGTAATTATATCAAACTTACTAGGAGGGACAGGAACAAATTCATTAATGATGGCAGTGGTACTCCCTCTGGGCCAAACTGCTCTTTCTTTGGTAATGGATAAATTGGGTGGGAGCCCAGCTTCCAGCTCTAGTTCAAGGTCTGTATACAAATCCAGGCGCAGGCCTCGTCCCAGGTCTAGAAGTAGGCCCGGTGCTCGTAAAGCTCGGAGCAGGACATCACCTGGAAGGGGAGGATATCAATCTTGGAGGACAGCAAATAGCAGTTCAGTTAAGAAAGGTGTGGAAAGTGATCCGAGGTTTGGAGGATGGGATGAGCTAGATGAACAAGTAGAGCCCACCAGGGGGTTTTCTAGCAAGGGGCAAAGTCGAGAGGTCAATGGGCGACAAAGTTTAGAAATAGGGTCTGGTAAACTGAGCAGAAGGCGAAACCGAGACAAGCCATTGTTGATGAGGTACCTGATTGCTGTGTTTCCGTTGTTGGGTTCATGGACCAGGTTCCTTCTCTAACCTGAAGCATGAATTGTCAATTGTTAATAATGTTCTTGTAGCCAATTAGCCATGATCCTTTTTGTATGTTATGTGTAATACAAGAACTTCTTCCTGTACATGGAAAACTCATGTAGCTGTTATGATTCGACTTGGATAGAGCCTATGATATGAAGACATTTATGTTTTATATCTCTAATGTAGGTTATCATTTAAATTTAAATTGCCTATTAAATGATTAAGAGTGATGCATCACAATGAGAGTTAGTAGTGGGACATGGAAGCGGGACAGATGATCTGGACTCTGCTTGATTGTGGACTTCTGTTTTTATAATTTTCACAAATAGTTTTTACATAAAATCATCATAAGGGGAATTAGTGGGACATTGAACTTAAGCCCATTGACCTTTTATATCACAATCTAGTATCCATGGATAGTATTGTACACACAAGTCAATAAAAACACACAGTAATATGATGTAGCGTCATCTTTAATCGATAAAGTTTAAGCAATATTCAAAGCCACAAGATGAAAGCATAAAGGATAACAAACAAACCATAAAGAAAGCATAAAGCCAACAAAACAACAGAGTTCCCTGAGAAAAACGATTATGCAACTGATGTGTACTTGTATTTTATAAGTTATAGTTTTTGAGTAATATTGTAATATTGTATTTTTTTAGTATAATGTTTAAGTATAGTGGTGTTGTTTCATCTGATAGTGGTAAATGTACTTTGGATTCGTTTTTATGCGAACTTATAGACTTATCAACTATACATCATCTGAATATTAGATGGATATGTATTTTATATGAACACATCACGGAATGTAAGAGTGCAATGTAAATAAATATAAGCTTTGAATAAAACAGAGAAAAATTAAATGTTATTGTATTGAATAAATAAATATCTCTCATTTTGAAATAGGTTTATCTAGATGTTATTGTATTGAATTAGTACGACTAACAATTAGATGAAGTCATGTTATTATGCAGGTAAATTGCAGATTATATTTTGCGAGTATAATTGTATTTAATTAAGTTGAATCGATGAAGATGGGTTAGTTGGTGAATAGGAGGGAGAATGGAATGAATTGACGTGCGATGCAGATTGGAGAGAGCAGAAAGTGAGAAGCATACATAGAGATACAGTAGAGGAGTAGCAAGTAAGTAAAGGTTAAAGAAAGAGTGCTTTTAGTAGATGACCTTATCTTAACACAATTCACAAACTTATAGCTGACCGGTCAAACCTACAGCCTTGACTAAACGACATAATTTGTAAAACAAAAGGCATTCACTTTTGGTATGTACCATGGACGAGACATGCAACTTACTGTCTCCTTTTTGACCATTATCATCATCTTCATCATTTACTAATTACTAATCTAATCTCTACACTCCCATCAATTTACACGTTCAATTCTTGCACATTATCTTCATGCATATCGCCACGTCACTTGTCTTTTTTAAAAGGAAAATAGTGCCTATTTTGTTTCACTAATTAATTTATTATAATAATACTTGACCAATATTTGTGATTATTGTTAGTCTGAAATGTCATTTTTATTCCATTCTATCTATTACGTTATGTATATATTATGAATTTATGTAAGATTTTAAATACAAGCGATGTATGATAGAGTACAAATATGTTCCTTAATCCTTAAGAAACCTAAATCTAAATTCCAATTCGTGACACTATGACATTTCATTACTTCAAATATATATGTTTGAGCATACATTTTCAGGGGAGGAGGTTTGTCTATATGCCAATACAATAGCTTAGTATGCACTGAGTCTACGTAAATGTTACCTACAATTCTTAGGATTGTATTTATACATTTAATATCTTCTAAGTGTGGTATTAACTTAGAAATTGAGATTTAAATGACACATTACTCAATTCAATTAATACAAATATTAAGGATTTCTTTCCTCTTATACCTCTTGTATCGTTTCTCTTGAATTAAAAGTAAATAAATGAATAAAGAGAGGCACTAATGAAGTATTTTTTTTCTTTTTTTTTTTTGATAAGGTAATAAAACTAGATTGATCCCTAAGGTAGTACCAACCTATCTCATCCTTTCAAATGATAGAGATAAGTTGAAGCCACCGTCTTTCAAACCACCTCGGAACAGTTGGACATGAATGTCCAATAGAAGCAATAAAGTCGGCAACTTTGTTGGCTTCACGAAAGCAATGTTTAATTATCATTTCATCACTGAAGATCTAATTTTACATCCTTGATGATACTAGAAATTTCCCAAAGAATTTGCCAAGTACTACGGATTGAGTTGATAACACATAAATTATCACCTTCCACAATTAACTTTGAGATTCCTAATTATTTTGCTGCTAAAATGTCTTCTTTTAAAGCGAGAGCTTCCGCAACAAGAATACTATTAGACCCGCATTTTTTAGCTCCCAACAAAACGACTTTACCATTATGATCTCTTATAGAATAACTTAGAGCAGCTTTATTACCATCTATTTTTGACCCGTCAAAATTTAGCTTTAGAAACCCATTTCTAGGTTTCTCCCACCAAATTTCTTCCTTACTAATAGTATTTCCAACTGACGCGTCTTTATCAGGATTATAAAAATCCTTATGTCTAGTCTCATTCCAAATCTTAATGCTATTATTACATAAAATAATAAGTTTACTGATATTGATATGAACATTCCACCAAATAAATATAATCATAATGAAATCGGCTTTTGGAATTAAAATTTTAAGATGATTAAGTTTCGCTATAAAGCTGTGACTTACAATATTATCATATATTGCCAAAAAATTGTTAAAAGTAATGATATTCATGTCTTGAATAACAGAAGCAATCAAGGAACATTTGAAAAAGAAATGATCTTTATCTTCACTTGTATGATTCCATAAAACACACTGAGGTGGACAATTATATTAGTCCTGGCTGTCTTGACGAGATATTAGCAAATAATGACCAGTTTTTAACACGTTAAAAAAAGCTACATAATGGGTCTATAAAGGCTCGACTTTTTTTAATTACTTAAAACTTTGGATGAAAGTCACTACTTTAGTAGCGGTTTCGCTCAGAAACAAAAAAAAAATGATAAATTTTGTAATTTCTTCCTTGGTGCAACGGCAAACTTATTCGCTCAGGAACAAAAATGATAAATTTTGTAATCGTTTTTCGTCTGAAAACTGGAATTTTGAAAGCATATAACTCATTTTAGTTGCATATAGGACAAAACCGTTATGTATTAGGGCTATTATTATTATTTTTTAAAATGCTAGTAGTATTTACATTCATGTATTGTTATGTATTAGGGCTATTATTATTATTTTTTAAAATGCTAGTAGTATTTACATTCATGTATTAAAGTCGATACTTTAAGGAGAGACTTTACTCCTACTCAACATTTAAAAAAAGAAAAAAAAAATCCTCAGAACGAATTTGTTGTAAATACTTGTGATGAAATATCATTTTAAACCATTAAAATATCATTTTAAAGCATTAAAATAACGATCTACAATACCACCCTCTATCTCAGCAGCGCGCATTAAGTATCGCTGGTGATCATCTTCTTAAAAAGACCTTTTTTAACCCGTTTCTCACTTGCAGTATACGAGAAATTCTTTTAAAGTGATGACAAGTATTCCTCTTCTATGAGAATTTGTGATTCTCATCAACTAATATATGGTGCTAACACAAGAATATAATTAGAGTACAAGTTGAGAGGCTTGTACAAAATGAGACATACAACATAAGACAACAAGTAGTACAATTTGACGAGACCCTCGAAACAAGGATGACTAAGAGTTAACCCCACCTATTGCAACATACATCATCTCCAACATTCTTGGAATAAGATAATTAAACTGATTATTAATTTATAAACTAAGAAGGAGGTTCAAACTTATAGTATTTGTCAACGGCAACAGAAACATCCCAAATGCAACTAAGTCCCTTTGGAATTGTCACTAGATCTCCTGCACCAAACTCTACTACTTGTTCTTCTGTTGTACTGCCTTTTGGATATGCTTTCACTTTTCCTCTTACAAAATAACATGTCTCCGTTGCATCATACTTTAGTGTTATCTTCCCTGGTGGACATCCCCATCTGCAGTTGCATCCTCAATTTAATCAAACTTAAACGTTACTCCGACTTTAACTCGAGAAATAAATAACACTTTGTAGAAAGAAAAATGTACGTCGTTGTACTTTGAAAAAAAAAAAAGAAAAAAAGAGATAGATGGATAGAATAACATACTTAGGGCAAGATTTAATTCCAAGTTCAGATAATCGAGCCTCGGAAGGATTTCTCTCAACAATGATATTGAGCTGAGACGATTCTGATGTTGTTCCCATTATAATACAGTATATTAAGAGAATAAGAGAATAAAGACTAAAGAGCAATATAATGCAAAGAGTAGTTTAGGTTTATTTGTAAAGAGTATAGAGTATATTAGTGTGATATTTATAAAGATGGAGGGTAAAGCCAAACGAATCTTTTATCTTATACATAGAAAGCCAAAGTAAGGAGGTGGATATATATCAGTAAAGATAGACAGACCACAGTGCATGAAACTAAAGTCATTTTTTCTACCTTTGTCTAAAAAAAAAGCCATTCTTTTTTCTTCCCTCGGTGGATTTCCAATAACACCGGATGCAAGAAGCCAACAAGTACTATACGACTATCATTGTGTTTACTTTAAACTTGATGTGGTCAATTCCCAAACTCCAACGTAAGTTGAGTTAGTGTTATCGTATATGCCTTGGCCTATTGTTTTACGTACCAGGGGGTATGGACGTATGGTCGGGTTTTGACATGGATCCGAGTTGGAAAAAAAATAAAATTACTATCTGCGGAAAGAGTCAATGACATTTACCATTGATATGAGATACTCCTACAACAATTAATTACTGCTATA
The DNA here is from genome assembly GCA_009801015.1 of Silene noctiflora. Lineage (NCBI taxonomy): Eukaryota > Viridiplantae > Streptophyta > Magnoliopsida > Caryophyllales > Caryophyllaceae > Silene > Silene noctiflora. The sequence continues at coordinate 53,124 of VHZZ01005477.1, forward strand.
ATCTTAGAATTACGTGAACGCTTCTTTTTATGTAATTTTTTTTTCCTAATTCTGATAGTTATGTTTGAATGGCTTTAGTTTCTCAGTCCACGAGATAATCTTTTTATCATTGATTTCACGAGTGTAACATGCATCTATAATATTTTCTAACATTACTTTCTAGATGATATATATATATAGTCAAGAAAAGAGAATTGTGTAAACGTGAATATATTGCCAATTCCTTTAATTTAGTTTTCTTATTCTTTCATGTCAACATTAAAGTTTAAAAACAAACACTAAAATTGAAAAACTTGACCTACACCTTACCTTAGTTTTGCTTTAATTTAGTTTTTTCTTTCAATTTTTTTCCTCAAAAAAAATAGAAGAATTATTAATATTAATTTTATAATCAACAACAATTTTAAGGGATCATAATAAGGTAAACACAAACCCAAAAGTGTAAAAGTAAACACAAGCACTCACATTTATTTCATTTTTAAATTTTATTTTGACATACTGGTCTATCTAATTGTATCGGTATAATTAAAAAAATATAATGTGATTGGTATATACCTAAATTTTAGATAAATACATGTATTACTATGGGACTGATCAAACTTATAAAACCGTCTTATATTAATAACGACTAAAAGAAGATGTTATGTATACTACTTGTAGGCTTATGCTAGTTTTGGGCCAAGTATTATTGGCATTTAGGGTTTCTCCCAGGGCCACCATAGTAGAAATGTTGGCCCCAATCGTTATCATACGAACTTTGAACATCATAACAATTAGGATCCTCGGCAAGGAATAGGAGATCATGGGCCGGGCTTAGACTATTATCAGAGTCCACAATCTCAAGGTTTCTAAAGTAACTGGCCTTTCCAAACCCATTTTCTGCAAACTGACCCGAGCCCATTTGGGTGGATGTGTGAAGCCCATTGGCCCGAGTGTTGACCACCTCTCCACCCCATTCTACCAAAGTTGCATGGCTTGCTAGGTTGCTGAATAGCTCTGCTGGCCAATATCCTACGTTTGTGCTACCACCAAAGTTCATCCACCAATTCCCGAATTGCGGATCCTGCAATTCAGAGTGATGGTTCAGATCGGATATTCATTTCAAAATGTCTGGTATTTAATGTTTAATGTGGGAGTTTGTGAAATCAGATATCCAAATTAGTTATGCCCTAGTCATACGATTATAACTTGTTTTATTAATTATCGACCCAAAAGGGAGAAGGGACGGACCTTCCAAATAAGGATAGTGATGTCGAATTGATTGCTTGAAAAGGAAGAAACAGGAGATATAGCAGCTCCAATGGCAATTCTGGAGTGGGTTTGAATGAATCCGGCACATAGAAGATTGTAGCATCCTGTTGCTTGGTATGAATCACTCTGCAAATATTTAAGCTGTCATGTTTAGTTCTAAATATTGATCACAAATTATAAAATAAGACGGTCATATATTATAAGATGGTAAGTTGTCTTTTTAAATAATAAGACGGCCTATACATATAAGACAGTCTCACATAATAATGAAGTACCAGTGAATAATAATAGCCTAGGATTCTTGTTGCGTTATCCAAGGAGGCAAGAGACATGGAAGCTGACACGGACTCAAATGTGGAGTGAATAGGATGGTGTTAAAAGTCATCAAAGTATAGAATAAGAGTAAATGAGAAAGGTGGTCCGGTCCAATTAATTCAAAGAGTGGGAGATGTATGATCTACATAAATATTATTGGTCACTATGTTTCCTTTAATTTAACTCACACTCACATCCACATCCACATCCTTATTTTAATTATAGGGCCTATTTAATGCTTATGCCACCCTCATTGGTTCCTACATCACGACCACCCAAATCTCTTGCACTTTACTTTGCACCTTAGACGACCGCTCATACCGACAATTTTCGTCTTTTCAATAACTGATTTTACGACCATTTTATAGTTAAATATAACCACAATAATTTAGATAAAAGACCAAAATAACCCATCTTATAAAAGACTAATTGATTTTTACTAAGGGTCATAGACTCGTAGGTTTGCAATTAACTACTTTGATTTTTCAATGCATTTGTTAATTTAAATTAATGTAAATGATTGGAAAACTTAGATGCACATTACTCAGATTATTTCATGATAAATAATATTCAATAGATTTTTTATTTTTATTTTTATTTATTTTTTTAAGAATTGAAAATTAGACATATTTGTCATATATTGGTATGGTTTAGTTTAACAAGGTATTACATATACATACGTTTACGTTAATAAAAGTGATGAATACTTAAAAATATCACAAAAACGAATTAATACTAAAAAACTGATATTCAGAAATTTTATTCGTGGCGGCTACGTCAACAGAAATCTTATGCTAGTAGTGGAGTTGACTAATTTGCTCTAGGTGCTAGTGGCCTAGTGGCTAGTGCTACTAGAGTACTAGTAGAACATAGGTGAGGGCTGTAGTTGGGCCTTGAGTTGTAAACTTGTTCATATAAGAAAGTTGACATTACTACAACTCCACAAAAAAAATATGACAACTTGACATTACTAAATTTAAACATGGCCTTGTTGAGTTGCAAACTTGGATCCTCTCCCATACTTCTCATCTTCATTATCTCTCAACGATTTAAATATTATTCCGAAATATTCTAAAGTTCTTAACTTTGAGTAATGGATGCTCATGTATAGGAAAAATAATATATAAAAATAATCTATTCGAGTTTTAGAGATAATGGATCATCCATTATTTTTGTAAAGGATTTAAGAAATATGGTATTTTAATTAAGAACAAGAGAGACAATGTCATTTTGATAGACTGAGTAATAGTTAAAAAGTTAAAGGTAATAGTTGTAGTCTAATAATTATCACACTAAATTTGAAAAGGTGATAATAAAAGTAGAATAAATTTTAGAGAAAAGAGGACAATCAAAATGGGATGAAGGGTGTACAATATCATGGAGGTACTAATTTTCAGTATATACATTTATAGAAATAACATTTTAATATCAATAATATAATCAATTACAGAATAATATAATATGAGTGGTATTGATATTGAATATGATATTAATATCTTATTTTCAATTACTAATGTAAAAAATGTTTTAGCCTAATAACTAAAACAAGGGTACGGTGGAAAATAGTTGGGCAGATTTAAGTCGCTCATGCCCTTCAGGCTTCAACATCCATTGTGGCTTAGCCTAATAACTAAAACAAAGGTATAGATCACTACTTTGTGTTCCTAACACTCCTATAAAGGAAGAGTTTTGTATATCTAACTCCTCTTACTCCATAATTTGCTGGAGCTTATTAGAGCAACATGGTCACTACTTTTGCTGTTCATTATATCTTTCGAACTAAATCTTTGAATAATTTATACGAAAGAGGTATTTATATTTCTAAAATATGAGTTAAATTAAATAAAGAAACAAGATGAGAAATGAATGAATAGAGCATACCGTCCAGTAAGTAAATAATCTCGGCCTTGTATCACCATAAAGCTCCGGACTGACCTGACTAGTACAATCATAATTCATCAATGCCTTAGGCGTCCTTCTCCAATTATTCAATTCTATTTTATGTTAAACAATTGTTTTATATTTTTTATTATGAAATTAAATCACCTTTTATTTTGTTAATGGAGAGCGAATTAAGAAAGAAAAATGCAGTAATAAGGCAGAAAGTACCTGCCACCCAGCTTCAATGCTGTTGAGATCGGGACCGCCGAAATCACCGGAGAGGACCCAAATTTGTGATAAACTAAACTCGTTTATTTCTTCAATTGATGGATCCCATACGTTTATTGTCGCCTTCGCTCCATATATTTCTTCCGTTGATCCCGTGTATGCAATTGCATGCTACAATACATATGTCCAACTAATCAAAAGTGCATATACTCGGATTTTTTCAAGCGATATTAAATTGTTTACGTCATAGTAAACTTGTGCATACATTCCACGGGTGATGGACCTGATGGTGTAGGATGAATCAAACCACATTTCGATTGAGGAGGGCAATAATAAGGGCGGGAATGGGCGTAACTTAATGGCAACGGCTTCGGCCAAGTTTAAAAATTAGTAAAATACTTTAATTCTGGTAACAAAATTCGTCTAAAATAGACTTTTCTTAAAATGTGCTCGAACAAGTTATAGAAAGTGAGTTACTTGATGTTCAAAATTCACTAAAGATTGCGTAATCAAACAATTACAATGTAAAAATTTGATTATATAACACGTTCTCTTAATCAATCGTGTAATTAGCAATGAGAAATTAATTGTCTTGTTCCTCAATATAACTTCGTCACCAAGCAAATATAATCACGTTCGCTTGTGCACTACTTCAATTTACCATGATGAACTTAACAAACTAGCGAATTATGATGCCATGTTTATCAGTCTCCCGCACCAGACATAAAAATAGCATCGGTTTTTTTGGCTTGCACCAACCGCTTTAGGCCTGATTATAATAACCGCTTTTTCTTATGAATCTTAACACTACAATTCTGAAACTCAAATTTAAAACCTTACATTTGATTATCACCTTGCCAATCGATTTAAATGCCCATGGTTTTAAAAATTCATCATTGACTTGCATAAAATGAAATAATTAACTAATTAAATCAACATAAAAGACTTATTAATTAATTAACCAAATAGACGTATTATTAAAAATTAATTACCTCATGGCCATTGCCATTGACACCATCAGGAGCATCATTGCGATTAGTTAAGGGAAACGATCGTGGCGATTTCCTCCCATAATCATACAGAGATTTGGCCCGTAGAACATCCTGCACCGTGCTCCGTCGTATCGGAACAGTGCCCTTGGGACATCTTGTTCCGTTGAGGTGCCACATTTGCCAGTCTATTTCCTTTGACCCGTCTTTGTTATTCTCGCTACTCCCATCTTTTTCCTCATTTATTTTCATCCTTTTCATTTTTAGGCCTTTTGGCATTTCCGGTGGCTCTTTCTGACATATTAATTACACACATTATTACATGTAAACATAATACTAATTTGTATACTCAATGTTACTCAATGTTAGACCGTCTCTCAATATATTCCATTTCTCTCAATATATTCCATGCTAGAATATATACACTATACATAATCTCATTATATTACTATATGAGTACTTATTTTAGAATCGAGTAATCAAATTATCGTACTCATATGACAATCATAAATAAAGACTAATCGTATCTTTATTAATGGAGTAACCTTTTACAAAATCTATAAAGTCAAGGGACCCAAAGCATTACTACTAATTAAATGCGAAAACGTACGAAAAATCAATGGTGGGAATTGTATTAGTTCTAGTACTTTGAATTTTTTACTATAGAGTAAAAACTCTATGAACACAATTTACGATTAATTAATCAATTCACGAGTGAAACTAAATTTCGTACCTGAATCTTGTGATTCTTCAAAAGAGGATGATCGAAAGCAGGCTGTTTTCTCTTATGAACACAATTTATGATATCTCCATCAGGGCTCTGAAAACCGATACACAAAAGACGTGAACAATACTGTAAAACATAGGTTGCATCTCTTTTATTAATCGAATTAAGAAATCAAATTCTTCCAATGATGTTAAAAAACAAAAGCTAAAACAATAATATAAGATGGGTTTTTTCTTATTTAGACTCTTAACACGTATCCTTAAGATAGGCGTTAGAAAAACCGATATAAGATTAGTACTACATATTGAATTTGTCTTATTATATTAGCCTAACTGCTAATAATAACAAAACCAACAAAAAAGAAGAAGCACAAAAAGTTAAAAATAATTTAGTAATAGAAGAATGATAAAAATAAAGAAAGAAAGTAACCTGAATACTGAAGACATGAGGCTTATTAATCTGGTCAACATGATTCTGAATTCTATTAAGCCTTAAGTTGCTAACTTTTCTATTTCTATATTTTGTGTAGTTTAACCCACAAACAACTGTAAATCCTTCCAAAAACAAGCTTACTAATATTAGCAAAACAAGAACATCAGAAGATGAAAAACAACATGAAACTAGATTCTTCTTTTTGCAAACAACAATTCCCATTTTTTGTATTTTGTTTTTGGATTTATATCATATTCTTGAATTAGTGCACTATAGTGAAGAATCAGAAAAGAGAGAATGCTGCTAAAATAAAAACAGAGTTCCCCTGTTTTTCCTAAATAAAAAAAAAAAAAAAAATAGAGGGGGAAAAGTGAGTTGAATTGTTGAAAGGCAAAATTAGTAAAGGTTTTGATTTGAAGAGGAAGATGTTATGTAGTATGTAGTAGTGTGGAGTTAAGCAAAGGCCTTAACTTTTGCACCAACCTATATTAATTACAGCTTCCAAACTTGAATCTCTAAAACTTGTTTTATAATGATTTTATTTATCACACACTCAACTTGCCAACACACTTAGTTGAGGAAAGGGAGCATTAACTTTGCTTCAAGCATGCACCACCAATCTTCTAATATATACTTGTTGTACTACAACTAATATTTTTCAAGTATATTCTACACTTTCATTATTACTTCTATAGTAACATGATGGGAAAAGTTTATTTATATGCATTTTTTTTTGTTACTTGTATGTATGCACAAGTTGATCATGCATTGGAAGGTTCAAGAGATTCGACGCACGATAACTTATAAATGACGTATTTGTATTTGTTATTATCAGATGTTAACTGTTGATCGTAATTGAAACTAAAAATGGTTTATCGTTTTTGGTATTGAAGATTATAAGCTTTTGTAGTTTGCCAAAATCATATTAGATTTATTTGTATCTATGGATAATGTACGAATGAGGCGTGAACCATTTAGTTGTAACATTGACGACTTCTTACAATTATTTTATTTTAAATCACTATAATTTTCTTTCTTTGTAAACGAATTCAATTATTAATTACTTAATTGATTTTTGATGTGTGCTTTCCTACTTTTGTAGGGACATAGCATAAATATCATTTTAGGATGATGTGTGAGTTGATTGCTAGTTTTGGATGATGTGCAATTGGTTGCAGATTTTCTGGTGTTTTGATTTAGCTAGTTAAGCTTATAGAGGAGTTGATTAGCACTTGGCCTCTCACAATAACAGCAGATTTGATTAGCTAAGGTCAATGAGCCATGGGCTATGTTATTAAACACCAAACAATTGCCAAATCAATTCACTGTCATTTTAATCACAAATTTAAATATTGTTTGGATCTGAACAATGAATTTGACTTTAAGCCCTCATCACAATTTCAAGGTTGATCTATATAAACGGTAAATCTCATATTAAGGTCTGACTAAAACTAAATTCATTATTAAACTGTACTGAATTGAGTTAAATATAAATTAAATTCAAAGGAACAAAGCTTAGAAGTTCTCCCAATAAATTCAATTAAAAAACACACATATAAAGTAGTTACTGGATATAATTTTTTTATGAGATTACGCTAGATATTGAATTTTAGTTCCTCCCTCTTTCATAAATTCTAAATTCAATTTCTATCATAAACCTATCTTAATCTTACACAATTAGGGTAGGAGTCGTAGGTCGATGACTCCCGGCCACTATTCCCAAGGAGAATTAGCTTATCAATTTATGATAGTACCGCTTCCACATATTGGGGAACTGAACAAGGAAATTCCAAATGTTTGAGTTGGTCAGTTATACTTATTTGCATGATTGTATAATGTATATTTGTACGCCATACTGTTCAGCGTCACAAGCCATACTTGAGTTACTTGTTCGTTACAAAAAATTGTTAACCTTCCTCTTTTTATTTGTTTGTCATAGGCCCATAGGTCATAGCCCATACTTTTACGGTTAATTTTTAGTCTTACAGTTAAAGGGTAGTCACCCCAGCCAGTCAGCCACCCAAGGAGATCCTCTACTGAATAATCCAGCCCAATTGCTAAATGAAGTCAAAAGTCTTGGAAAGAATTAAGTTTGACTCTTACTTTTAAACTTGTGATTTTGTATGTGAGATCTAGTTGAGTTGGTTTCGTTATGTGACTTATGTATAGATTATTTTGGGTCGAGTTAATACGAGTAAGACTATTTTTAGTGTAGTTTGCGTCACCAATTTAAATCGTAACTAGTCTTAAACCCGTGCAAATTGCACGGGTATGTTATTTCAAATTTTGTTATAAAATATAGATATTTAAGATTAGTGAAAATTACGCACTGGGACAATTGGTCCCAGACAAAAAAGACGGCTTATATCAAGCAAAATTATTCGGATGAAAATCAAAAACTTAAATTAGTAAAAGGTGCAATGGTCCTAATAGTTGCGGACCCCTACAAATCGTTAAACATGTTTTTCATTTAGTGAAAC
>VHZZ01005480.1:12510-23580 GCA_009801015.1 Silene noctiflora
AGATAAATAAAACAATTAATAAGCAAGTAATGAGAATGGAAGGGACGGATGAGTATTCACGCCTTTGAGGTGGAATAAACTGTGACGGAAACTGCAGAGGATGAACTCCAGAATACCAATGCCAATCAAAATTGGTTGCCGAATAGCATTCTACAATAAGCAGCAAATGAGCTATTCTCTAGGAACTCCAGGATACTCTATCTATATCTATAAACATATACTGTGTTGCCTCAGCTAGCATCATTGCTTATCAAGTTCCATACAATGGAACAAGTTTCATGTCATTATATTAAATATTAAGAGTAGGTCATCAAGATCATAAAAAATTTAATGGAAGTTACAAACCTTTTTTAAGTTCTAAGATTAATTTTAATGCTATGGTGCTTATCTCTATGCTTTTTCTTTACGCTTGCTTTCGAAGGCTTTCTCTTACTTTTTCACTCTTATCTTCCCCTCGCTCAGCTCCTTTTTGATATCTTTCATAAAGGTTTCTCAATTTTCATTTTATGTTTTTTCATATTTTTCCATCATTGTGTACTGCACATCCTCTTATTTCTCCTTGCTAAGGTTTTCTCCCCTCTAAACTTTTTCTCCCTGCTGCATTAGGGTAACGATTTATGTAAGGGATCATGTTTGCCGAACCAAATTGAATATACACTATGTTTACCTTCAGAAACAACATCCAGTCACCACCCCTACAGAGGGTTTTAAAGACATCAACTGCAGTGTTCCACTGTGTGACAACTGAACGTGCAGCTCTGCTTGTCCTCTCCTCCAAGCAGTGATATAAGCTTTAACTTTGTGGTGTGTATTGTATGATGTGATTGGCAGACACAGGAACCTTCTCTATAGTACATCCGAATCTACAGATACAGAATTTCCAGAAAACAAATTGCAACAACAAATACCATCAGTATGTTTATTGTTTAAATGTTAGATCTCACCAAAAGGAACACTTACTCTCTCCATAGATATATGCAGCAGCGTTACATATATTCAATAGAAAATAACAGAGAGAATAACAAGTTGAGAGGACAAAAGCAGTACTTGACATGTACAAAGACATGCTTAGAATAATAGTTGAAGAGGGGAGTTGGAGTATAGCCTTACTGTGTTTTTTTATGAGTAGTGAACACAACATGACAAAGGGAAACAGTAAAAGGCCGGCCTATTGAAATCAAGTAATCAGATGCGAAACAGAAAATAATATGATCTGGAGGAAAATAATCATCAACAAGCTCAAAAACAAATTGTTCGAGTTATCCAACTCATAGTTTTGTCGAGAGTTACGGCCTGAGCTCTTGTTCAGAAAGTGATGGTGGTTAGTAGTTTGTAATTCTGTATTTTCTTTTGAACTTGGGGGTGGCATCTTCGAGTCAATACTTTGTTATATCAATATTACCTCCGCTAAAAAGTGATTTAACATGCAGATTAGTTGTAGAAAATCCCAAAAGTGAATGACTTAAACATATTCCTGCTAACTTGATTATCATATGATTCTCTATGATCTCTATACTGACTGGAAACATCACCCTTTTGGCCTTTCACTTGTCGAAACTCGACTTAAAACACGTTTCTATGCAAGAGAATTATTGATACATTTCAGGTGGGGGAAAAGAGGTGGAAAAGAAATAACAAACTAATCATACATTCTTTCAGGCAGATTGGCGTGAATATAAAGGAAAACAGCTACTGACAGGAGGAGTCTGCATATTGTTGCAACCATAGTGTACCCTGATGCAACAAAGTTGAAGTAGAACGCGAGCAAAGTAAGTATGGTGGCCAAACTGTGCTTTTTATCCTTCCAAAGAAGTACGTCCGCAACTGCAATGAGCCCAAAATGATAGCGATTTATCAATAGGTATAACCAACCAAACGGGTCTCTCCTCTGCTACTAAAAGGACCATTAATAAATGTACCAAGGTTTTCTATAGCATTAATTTCTCCCTCTTTTTCCCTTTATGAGAAAACATCACAATGTAATAAAATCTAACTGGAAACAAACACAAAAGGCTGCTTCAACAAAATTATACACGAAGTATGTCCTAATCAAGTAAATGCATTAAAAGTTTGAAACTGAAGAGTCTGAAGCTCAATATTTTTATTACAAAAAGAGCAAAATATTGGTACTTTTGGCACTGCTATCTTAAAACACTGGAAATATCAATCAGCAGCTATGTTGCTCTAACTCGGGTACGAATGTCGAAGACGGGTACACACCAAAGTGTCGGACTCGGCATCACTTAAAATTTTTATACACGGGAGCCCTGTCCTAAAATGAGGATACGGTGCGGGGACACTTCTTCAAAGCAAAAATACCCTTCTAAACATGAATATTTCAATATTTTACGTCTAATGAAAATAAGTTAGGCAAATAAGACTTTTGAAAACATTAAATAATGCTAAATGCTTTATAGTCTCTCTTCCTCTACTTTTGTGATGGTGAGCCTCACTAGTTTAACACTCCCAGCAGAAGTGTCGGACTAACAAGTGTCGGGTACGAATCCATACCCATATCCACGTCGTGTCATGTCGACACAGGTACTGCTCTAAAGGTGGAGAGTCGAAGTAACATAGATCAGCAAAGAGCAAGTGAATGACAATGACTGATATAATAGTTAGAGGGTCATATCCTCACAGGACACTGAGCTTATATAGTTAAGAAGCTTATTTGTTTTGAAAACGCCAAATCGTTAAAGATCAGTAAACTGACAACTTAATTCAATCTGAGGAGCCCTTTGAGACACATTACACAATTTCGCAGAGCCTGGTGCAACTAATTTGAAGAAGAGAAATTTCCAAGATGTCTCAACAGACTAGCTAGCCACTAAAAGATCATGTCTTCCAAGAAGTAATATGTTGAACTTGAGAGCTTTATAGTGTCATCATTTTGCTAACTTGATATAAATTGGGAAATCTATAAGTGGTATCAATACAAGAAACTGAAAGAATAAAAGATAACAGCTAACAAAAACATAGAGAATGTAGAGTAAGTGTTGTGTGAAAATGTTCCGTACAAAATTTTTATAAAACATGATACATTTCACACAAATTTTCTATGATATGGTTTCATCCAAAAGTTTTCTAATTCTAAGATGGTAAGATATACTACAGGAAGTACTGAATGTAAGAATTGACATACCTCTCCCACCACCAAGATATCTGTGGATTTTAGACTGTCTATCTTTTCTAGGCTGCTGTTCTGCTCTTAAGTGTGAATAAGACTCTATTGTCTTTTCCAGACACTCCTGCACCAACAATCACCAGAAAAGGTTAAATTAATTACTTACTGAAGCTAAAGGATGATGACATACACCAATCACAATTTATGTTTATTAAGTTCCAGTTTGTTTTTAGAAAAAATTGTTGATTACTGCCTTTTAAAAACTATTTTTTGAAAATTACAGCCTTATAATTTTTTTTTTTGTAAATTACATCCATAATATTACTTTTCTTTAAAAATTGCACCATGATGCCGTTTCTGGTGAATTTTGTCAAAAATGACCGATATACCCTTGCCTATTTGTTTGCCTACTTACCCAAATTTTTTCACTTTACCTATCATTTTCCTCACTCTTATTCTCTAAAATTTTCCCCAAAATTTTCCAAAATCTTTCCCTAATTTCTACTATAATTCATCCCCATTGTCAAATAACAGCTCCAGATCATGAGTGACAAAGTTATGTCATCGCCTGACGGTTCTACTTCAAAGAGGTAAGTATTCATACATCCTATTTTCTCTTAAACTTATCTTCAATTTTTTTTTTGTTGGTAGTGTTACTACAAATCTGATATTGTCCCCAATTTGTTGTTTTTCAATTGATTGAATCGAATTTTAGGGTTTCAATTTGGGGAAAATTGAAGAACCCTAATTAATTTAAATTTGGGGAAAATTGATGATGAAGAACACTAATTAATTTTAAGATACAATGGAAATAATAGAATTAAAATTCAATTAAATTGATTAGGTTAGAATTTGAATAAAAAGGGTGAATTAGATTAGGTGATATTGTTGAAGAAATGAAGAATTAGAGAGAAGTTAGTTGTGAAATCTGATTTTGGGGATGGACATAAGGAGTTATAAAGGTTGAAGGTAAGGGTATTTTGGTCTTAAAAAATGAACTTACGTCACAAAAACGCAAATTGGCATCAATTTCCTGCCGGAGTTAATGTTTTGATTGTAATTTATGATTTGAAGTAATATTATGAATATAATTTACAAACAAAAAAAATGATAAGGTTGTAATTTTCAAAAAGTAGTTTTTAAATTTCTCTTGTTTTTATACTAAAACAACTTATGGAGAGCCATGGGCTGGGGTTTAGACATGGTCCACAAGGACTTAACCGACCTTGAAACCCATTTATCGTTTACCAAGCCTTTTGAGAGGCAGGGGAAATAGGGAATGCCGAGTGCCTGATGATATTGGTGTTACTGATAACGAACAACCAGTTGATGCTATGCGAGAACATGCATCCTTTTCCTATTGATTTCTATTTTCTAGTTTGTTTTTGATAAAAAGACCAATAAAAGAAGAGATAGTATGTTTTAAAAAATGCCAAAAGTGAAAAAGCAACATGCACATGGAAAGGAAGAGTAACTTTTATATACCTAAAATGGAAACCTAAAGGAATGACTGGAACAGCCAAAAAAAGGAAAAACTAAAAAATTGACAAAGAGAAAGAGAGTAACTATCAACTTTGAGTTGCTCCCTAGACACAAAGATTATGTTTGAGCTTTCCAACATGATGAATTTAAGTGCACCACAATTTACGGGATAACATATTTGGAAAGAAAGATAGATGCTCAAATGGCCTAATACTTCCTGTATAAACCTTCAAAGGTGGTTCAAGTCATTTGCTTTCTCAAATTGGCATTAGACCGACCATTTGCAATCTGTTCTACAAAGGTCAAACGAGTGACTTGAAGAGATTCAGATCAATTAAATGACTTGATGTAGAATGAAAATGAAGATTACTCGAAGAGCATTGATCAATACAAAAATTAAGCAAACAGTGTCCTAACTCCCAATCATAATAATTCTAGAACATCCATACTGGAACAATGATTTAAGAAAGTGCAAACTGAAACTCATTTAATATTTGTTTGAATCACAATTTGGGGTATCGGGTATCCAGCACTTTATACAGGTGCGAATGTGCGCCTCTGAGTAATAGGCCATAATGGCAGTGAATGATTAAACAGGAACCAATTTACACACTTAGTGAAAAGATCTCATTTTGGAAATAAAATAAATAAAGGAACCTGGAGTGACACAATGGGTGAGTAGCCAAGTCGATCTATTGCTTTTGAGCAACAGAAAGTCCTATCGCACGAAAGAAGTCTTATTCTTGAAGGTGTCAGCTGTGGAACTTCCATACCATAGGGCCCAAATATTCTATAGATGAACTCCACGAAGTGCGCTACAGGCATCATAACAACTGCAGGAATTTTTATTCTAGGCCTGCAAGCACAAGACCATAAGCAAATCCAACAAACTACAGCGTAGGACAACAAAGTGGCATAATCAAATAAGAACATAACTGACGAGGAACTTAAAATTATTGTAGGGCCCAACCTCCGTCTTATAGGTAAATAAATAAAATTTAATACTATTAGATTAGGAGTGGAAAGGGGGTAGCTAGCAGCCTACGTAAACTAATGAAAAACTACTACACCGACAGACCTTTCATAGCCTAGACCCTCAAGTATGATTGACATAAACTCCCAAAATTTGATGGGCTCCATATTTGTAATGAAATATGCCTGCAAACGAATGATAAAAGCTAATTATTTCAACTGATAATTGAATTTTCAATAATTAATTGGTGACCGGTGAGCACAGCAGCCTTGTAACTGACAAATAACTGACGATTTAATAATAGAAACAAATAATGGCAAAAGGAACTGCAGAAAGCACCCGTCCTTAATTTGTAAACTACATCATATACTCCTCATTACTTTTAAATCCGACTGTAAAAACACTACATCAAATAAAGTTAAGAATAGTCAAGAAGGCCATAATACTCTAAATATTCTGACTGCTAAACATTCAGAATCTGTTATATTTAACTTATTTTGGTGATTTGCAGAAAAGTTAGATTTCTTTTTTCAAAAAGCTCAATCATGTTCTGTAAACACCAAAAATTTCAGAGAAATATAAAAAATAAGTTCGGCAAAATAAGGTGAAAAGAATGCACCATTGCTACATTAGAATGAATAGTGTAAATATGGACTTAGACTAGTCAACAGGACAAAATTATCTTAATGACAGTTCCACTTTAAGAAAAGGAATAGGGGAAGCCAAAAAGAAAAGGTTGCCTAAGAGTTTAAAAAAAGCAATAATATAAATAAATCAGCAAGGCTAACGCAAAATACCTGACCTGAAGCTTTCTCTGCAACTGGTCCTTTAGATGCAAGCGCTCGTTCAGCACATATATGAGCATGAGCCACGTTTCCAACGTAGGTGAAGTCATACATGTTGCTTCCATCTCCTATTATAAACTGCACATTGGCAGAGATAAAATACGAATTGTCAGCACAAAAACTTGGCCATATTGTAACAATTGTACACTTGTAAACCAAAAACTTCATTTTTGTATTGAATCACAAACTTCTCATCTTGCTTTTGTTCTGCACTCTGCAGTGATACATGTTTTTTTTACCTTGATGGTAATTCTTAGTTTCTACACTAGAGTTTTTTGTACAATTTTAAAATGAAGAAGCATTAATGCATGAAACTATATTATCAATATCAAAGGCACGAGTAAGCATACATATAAATAAAAAGACTGATTCGGACAAAATACCCTATCTGTTATTTACACCAAGGTGTCTTGGAGTAGTATGAGATGGTGACGTGAGGCTAGAATTATAATCGCTTGCGAGCTTCTATTTAGTGTATTGAAACATCATACTCCCTCCTATCCGTTATTTTCTTCCCTATTTCCTAAAACGGATTATTCAGGTTTTCTTCCCCTTTTTATTTTTGGTAACAATTTACTCTTATTTTATTCATCCCTCTCTCCTATCACAAACCCCACTCAACACTTTTACTCTTATTTTATTCATCCCTCTCTCCTATCACAAACCCCACCCAACACTTTTACTCTTATTTCATTCTTACCCCTCTATAATCCCCCAACTCCACATTTTCTTTTATCAATATAATACTCTCTCCCTTAATCTCCGTGCCCACTTGAAAGGGGAAGAAGATAGTGGATGAGAGGGAGTATTAGATATCGGCCGGGAATCCTTGGACACCACTATACGACCAAATAATCAATTACCAGTTTACCACGATAGCAGATGTGGTATCGGCTGCATTTATAATGCAATGGCCGAGATCAAGCCGTGACGACCTTCTAAGAGCAAGACTCAAACTGAGATTTAATACCATGCATTGAAAAAAGGAGTACCATTTGTAGACAGTGGCGGACTGAGGAATTTTTTTTTTGCGGGGTCTCCTTTAACTACTCGCTATGCACTCGTAAATATCACAAATTTTTATTAGATCGTCTTATAATAATTTACTATAAGATCTCTTTATCAGTGCGTAAAAAAAAATGTGACCTTCTTATATTTTCCGTACCTCTTTTGACGATACTTGTGATACTTTTAAATTGGTATTTGGTACCTATTATGTCGTATCTCGTTAAATTTCATATTTAGTATCTCGTTCTTTTATTTTCACGTACCTATTTTATGACTTTTAATTGTTATGTACTCATGTTACTAAATAGTCTCACAAATTTATTATGAGGCGGCCACACACAAAGCTTACTAAAAAAATTATCTCCGTCTAAATCATTTATTTATTTTATAATTATTGTTATTTCTAAGGACTATCTTAATTCAAGGTAACAAATAACGCAAGGGAATATCTTTTATTAACAAACTCAAATCACAAGTGAGTAGTATATTATACTACTCATAACATCGCCCCTAAAATCAAGGCATGTTAACATCTAGGCATAATAAAATCAAGACATTTGTGAATATATACAAATAAAATCAAGGCAAGAACAAGAAAAACACAAATTCTCATTAAAGACGGTCTCTATCCGTCACAAGCTGAAGACGGATAGTGCTCCTCTCACAATATGCAAGTGACACTAAACATGGATGCTCCATTTTCCACCCACTTGTCCTCCCACTTGCTTTATTGTGAGGGGACACTGACGCTTTGCAAGAAAAAAAGTGATACTAGTAGCACGTACAGTTGTAATTATGCACCAAGTCTACAACTAGGAATATACTGTTTAGTACTGTTAGGAGTAGCACGTGGTTCCTCGTATCTTTAGAGAAATTCATGACTGATACGTAGATAGACTAGGTCTGTTGGTTGACAGATGTTAGGGGTCCCATTCATAACTTTAGGGTGACCTATCATCTCTAAGCAACAAGTTATACAGTTGTTTTTCTAACCTTTGAGGTGTCCTAGGACCCCTCTTGTTATAACGTACATCCACCACTGATTGTAGATAGAATTGTAGATAGAACGACTCGACAATCTTACACCTAGCAGAAGTTCACGAGTTTTCAATAAACCAAAAGTTTATACAAATTAGGAGGTTAGCAATTGTTTGTATGTATATTGAATTCATCAATACCCAGAGTAAGAGGTTGTGCTGCATCTCCTTTCTTCAATAACAGGATAAGACATGCTTCCCTTAATACACATAATGTGGTGTAAGCTTGACAGACCTTTCCAATAGATAGGTCAAGCCTTCAAATTGTGGATTGGAGTCAACAGATTCCAATTTGGCATACTCCGTGGCAATGTTGCCATAGATTGTATATAAACTCCAAATTGGTTTTACTACAATTTCGTTATTTTACATATTTACGAAAAATCATGGTAAGGGAGAGAAACTACGCTAAGCAGTGGGACGGTATCTAATGGCTCTCCCAAAATATTCATTCAAAATTTCAAATAGAACTAAATGAAAGAGGCAAAAATTTGCCACACATAAGAGCTAATGACTGAATTGTGATTACCCCCACCATAGAAAGAGCATACAGCAACTGACTTGGATGGTCATAAACTCCTAAGTCCTAACCCATCACAAAATGACCTGACATAGTTTTCTAACACTTTGCCTATTGCAAGTGAGTCATTATAAAATGGCATAATACCATTGAATCGAGACAAACATATTTCCTAAAACTCTATGTACGCCCCCCTTTTCATTGATACTTCCACTTTTTGTTTTTGGTATATTTCTTTGGTATCTTCCCCTTACTCTTTTTGGTATTTCACTTCTCTCACAAGTATATGGCCCACATACTTTATCTTCTCTCTACTTGTTAGTTGAACTGGATTAAAAATAAAAAACAGAAATTGGTAGGCCTTCCAAACTGTCCCTGTTGAACGACCATCGAGAGTGCAACAATGACTCATTCACTTCTGAGGTAAAATAAGTGTCACATAACATTACTTAAGGCACATCTAAAAGAACTATCTACCAGAATAACAAAGCACTCACTCAATAAAAGCATAAAAAGGTGAGTTAAACAGATTCCATCAAACTGAAACTAGCAATCTAGTTAACATAGCATCCCATGGGCAATAGGATCAAAAGCCAATATTTATCCATGACACACCCAGCTAGTCGGCATAGTTTCAAAATTTGAAAACATTATATGAATCACTGTGGATTTCATAATCTTTGAGCACCTATATGCTGCCAGCCTGACAATTCTGTCATTATGATTTTGTGATACGTAGGACACACGTGTAAACATGTTTTTAAAGCACCATAAAGGAAAATAATTACTCTGCCTGTATTTTCCGTTTCTAATGGCTACAATAGTTCAAACATCTTCAGCATTTCAACCTTTAATTTTAGGAGGAGGAGAGTTACTAACTTGCTGTACAAGAATAACAATGCACCATAGGAGCCACAACAATATACCTTGGACTTCCCTGCCCTAGCAGCAGTAACCAAAGATGGAACTAGTAGCCTGTCACCAGGTCCAAAGATACTGCTCGGACGTATGCAGCAGGTAAGAAGCCCTTTTTCACCATTTGCCTTTAAGACTAGTGCTTCCCCTTCAGCTTTAGTGGCTGAATAAAAGTCATTATGCTGAAATTTAAAATTTGAAGTACTACATTAGACGAGTATGCAGTGCCCCACAAGGCCCCAAGCAAAAACAAGGGAGATAATTAGAAGTAAATGAAACATTAGAAAGGCACGTAAAGCGGGTTTAATTTTCAAATAAAAGGGCAAGAGCAACTTAAATCATCAACAGTATCACAGTGAGCAAAACACGCCAAGGGCTCCACCTTAAACATCTGAAGTCTTCAACTACAAATCGTCAGTAGAAAAGCCTTTGAAATATGTTTCAACTGGGAAAACAAATGAAAACAGCTACATGAAAGATCTATTTTCAAACATCTCGCAGGATATTAAACTGAAGCATGATACAAATTACAAGTTTACTTCAGTTTACAAGTTAGCATATACATTGGAATTGTTAGAGAGCTCCCGAAGCAAGCAGCAAGATCAATCAACCAACTTATTATCTACCCACCATGAATAGTCGAATCTTAACCTAAATATTGCTTTATGCAAAAGTTACCATTGAAAGCTATTTCCTTTGGCTGATACAAAGTATATGTAATAAAAGTATAGAAACTAGTTAGCCAAAAGCATACTTCATTTGACTACAAAAAATTCTCTTATCCCTTAGGGTGTGTTTGGATAGCAAAATAGGAGGGAAAGGGAGGGGAGGGGGATGGAGGGAAGGTAAAGGGAAGGAAATAAATGGGAGGGGGGAATAAAAGGGGGTTGTTTGGATAGCAAAAATAAGTAGAGGGAAAGGGAGGGGGAGAAAGGAGGAAGAAGCCTATCTCTGCATTGGAGGACAAAGAGTGAAGCTAATTTCAATGCATAGGCAATTATGCCCTTGCTATATTGCTGGAGTAGTTGGCAAATCCACTGACCCGCTAAAAACGTCGCTATTTAAAACGGTCAAATTAACAATTTATAACCTCACTAATTACCTATTAACTACTAAAAAGTAAAGCCGAAAGCAAGGGTCGAACCCAAGGGAAGGGGAAATTGGAG
>VHZZ01005482.1:18555-39914 GCA_009801015.1 Silene noctiflora
TTTTTTTTTCCAAAAAAAAAAATCTCTATATCGTGCATGATTTGTTTAATTCTCTATCTCTATTTTTTTATATATTTTTCTCTTTACGCAATATTGTTTTTTTGTTTGATGATGTATTTCTAAAGTTTCTTTTTTCCTCACTTGTTGTAGCATGTGCTTTTTTTTGCTTTAATTTGTTTTGTTCTCAGCGCAGTACATTTTATTTAAATTGTTGCATTAGATGACTTAAGAAGAGTTACATGGCGTATTTTACATTGTCTTTATAGTACGATATACTAATTATCAGGGGCGGCCCTTTGAATTTGGAGGCCTTGTTCGAAATATTAGGTAGACCCTTACGAGTTACGATCGCCTGCTATTTTTTATGCATGTGGGCTATGTCGTCTCCTTTTGTGAGGTAACGGACGTTAAAACTTTATGAAAAATAGGTACAGTATGCTCTCAGATGATCTTGAGAGAAGAGAAAATGAAAGCTCAACCACCCAACACTTATACTTGAGGAAGATGTTAATAGTTGTACAATTTGCCCTTAATCTAATTTAGGAATGTTTTAAAGGCCCGTATATAGTTCATTTTGGGAAAAACACTACATTTACGAGAATAACTTTTTGTTTTAATTAAAAACCGATGATACCTATAACAATGAAAAGTCTAACTACATACTGCAACTATATATGACCCTGATCGGACTTAATTTCAGCTTTTTTCAGTTCATCAGTTCGGTTCAGTTTCATTCATTTCACTTCACTTCACTTCAGTTCAGCTCCATAAAGTTCAGTTCAGCTCTTTTCAGCCAAAAGGAACACAACCTATGTCCCTTTATATTGTACGACTATATGATTTCTACCGAATGACACAACTTTTATATTAAATAGAGTAATAATTCAACGGTCATCAAGTACATCAACCCCGAATTTTGTTACATTTCGAATTCAACATAGTTGAACTTTTTTATCAACTTAAGTTTATATTGTTATAGACTTATAGATGAACCTATTGGGAGCCCCGTTCCAAGTAGTACTTAGTATTTTGATAAATCAAACTCGACAAACCTGACATTGTACTTTAACATATATTTTGAAAGATTAATGGTGAAAGTTGACAATCAAAGTAACACTAGAGTACCTGATAGGTCAATACGGTTGCTTGACAGTGCAAACCCTGTTGCCCGACCATATCAATCTTCAACCTCTGCAAACTACAAAGGACTGGTTAGTTCTCGTAACTATTAGAAGCAATAAGCTTAATTATAATTAGACATTTTGGAGCAGCAACATAACATAATGTAACTAGGGAGGAAAGATGACAATTTATTATTAGAAATAGTAGCATTCTGTGTATTGCTATATTTAATTATGGAACTAAATTTCTAGCACTACATTTGGCTTAAACCCTAATTTTATCTCGCTCAAGCGCACTGTTATTGATTCATTGCAAAGCATCAGTTTCATGCTATTTCAAGTGAACTGCAACTATGGATGATAATTTGATTTGAATAAAAAAAAACTACGGAGTATAATGTTAATGTGCTTCATCCATTAACGAAGATAACACATAATGAACAAGTTTAATCTGCTAAAACCTTCGCATCAGTTCTGGTACTAATATCGATAACAATAGCAACAAATATGCTTCAACAACAAAAGGACATTCAACAGTCATTGGTATTATAGGAGGGTGGATGATATACCCCGGATTACTGACTTCTTTTTGGTTTCAAAACCAGTTATCTTCTTTGGTCCAAGCGTCAGGATCAGGCCTGTTGTCCTCCAATTCCTCTGATGGAGTTAGAATACAAGTGAGGGGAATGTGTTGGATGAGAGGCCAGTCCTCTCCATTTTGTTGTTGGCATCTTTCCTTGAGCCTTTGGGAACAATGTCGAAGCTGCAGTTTCTGAAGAGACGTGAGTTTGGGCATCCACTTCGGCAGACATTCCAGTTTGTGGCAATTCCAAAGGGCGAGAGATTGGAGGGAGGTGCAGTACTGCATCCCCTCTGGTATTTCTTCCATCTCTTGAAATCTCATCAAACCCAAGGATTGGAGGCTGCAGGGAAGGTGTTGCCATGGGATCTCTCGCAGCTCAACACTAGGACAGTCGATTATATACAAATACTGCAAGTCAGAAAGATGCTCCAACCATCCACCCACACTCCTTAGCTTGGGGCACCTCATGATTCCTAGGAAACGCAGGGAAGACAAAACACAGTTCTGCATCAACTCCCTTACTTCTCCTAAATTCGACTCTCTATCCTCATCCTGTATCACAATCGCTGCAAGGGACTGAAAAAATTCAGTTGGCATTTTTGTGAGCCATTTCACGTGGTTGATTCTCAAAACCGTTGGTTTGGAATAATGTTGTGGCAATGATGGATGACCATGAGGTATGCGCCTCATATTATTCCAGGTCACTTTTCTCCCGGAATCATATATTACAAGATATTCAAGACAGGGACATGCAGGAACATACGTCAGCTTTAGGCAAGATTTTATAACAAGACTCGTCAGTTGAGGGAAACAGGGTGATGATACCCACTCTAGATGCGGTTCTTTGCTGCTAACACCATTGTCAGGGTTGACCACATGCAACCCCGATTCTGATCTCTGCCACCATCCTTTCAGCTTAGGCAACTCATCAATACTGAGTTCATCAAGGCTGGAAAAGAAGGACAGTCCTTCACCAGAGCCAGGCTTTTCTAGGTCCACATTCACCAAGTACTCCATATTCGGCAATCCCACAAGCCGTAGCTTTTTAAGGTGGGGCAGTTTCCCAGTCTGCCAAGGCAGATTTAGCAACTCCTGGCATTCATAGATCTTCAAAGAAACAAGATTGGGGAGATCAAATATTCCCGAGTTATCTCCCCTCTTCGGCCATCTCGGCATTTTCTCACCATGATACCCTTGTAACTTTAACTTCCACAAATTTTGATGTGGCTGCATCTCTTCCAACAACTCTTGCTCATACTCCTTGCTATCAGACTCATTTTGCTTTTCAAATTCAATAGCAATCTTCTTTAGGAGTCCTTTATTCTTTAAATAGGCTCCCTCACCCTGGTCTTTCTTCACAAATTTCACATTTTTCAACGCCCCAACTTTGATCTTCAGACTCCCTTTTAAATTATTAAGGAGTTGTAGGTCTCCCAACCCATCAAAATATCGATTTGCACTTGAACTTACCCGAACACCTACTATAAATTGGCCCAGAGTATGTAGACCACTCAACATACCGATGGCTGAAGGCATACGACTCAGCAAGTTGCATCCAGCTACATTTAACGTGCTTAGATTAGCTAGCTTGCTAACATCATTCGGCAATTCTCCTAATCTATAGCAGTGATGTAAATCTAAAGTCTGTAGATTAACTAACTTTGTTAATGATTTGGGAAGAATTTCCAGTCTGCTACTCCCTGAGAGATCTAAGCACCTCAAATGCAACAGTTGACCTATTGATTCTGGTAAACTTTCAGCAGATGTTTGTCTCAAGTCTAATGACCTTAAGCATGTCCATTTTGGTATTGATTTGCTTGCTAGTATCTGGTTTGCAGTACCCATACTATAACGCTTCTTAACTTGAAGAAAAGTACGAATAAGAGTCTTATCGAAGATTTTCTGTGTGTAACAGTCATACATAAGAGAGAGATGACGAATTCCAATACCCACATTTAGAGTATCATAATCGAATCTACAAATCTCATTGCCCGCTACTTGTTCAGCAATATCATGGAAGAGATCATGCATCTTGAACCATTCGATCTCACCGTATTTATCTTGAAGGACATCTTGGAAAAAACACCTTTGTAGCAACATGAAAAAATATTCCTCACCCAAATTCTCTAAGTTGATGTAACCTTGTGCCATCCAAAGCTGAATTAACATTTGCTTACTAATATTCCAATCTTTGGGAAAGATAGCACAGTAGGCAAAGCAAGACTTCAAGGAGGGGTCGAGTTGATGGTAACTGATCTTCAATATGCGGGTCATGGTATCATTACTTTGACTAAGATTGGCTAGCCCATTGTTGTGAAATGATTGCCACTTAGTCTTGGGTTGACCACGCAAAAGACTCCCTACTACTCTAATAGCAAGCGGGGAACCAGCACATCTTTTAACAATCTGTTTGCCAATTCTTACAAAGTCTTCATCTCGTTGTTTAGGCAGAAACGCCATCCTTTCAAACAAACGCCAGGACTCCATTTCAGGCAAACCTCGCAGCTCAAGCACACGATCACCTCCAATCATTTGGGCGCTTGTTTTCGAACGTGTAGTTACTACTATCCGACTGCCCTTTTGCCCTAACTTGAAAAACCCTTCAAGCTGTTGCCAATTATCATAATTTTCAGTCCACACATCATCTAACACCAGCAAATATTTTTTCCCGGCTAAATGCTTCTTAATTGCCCAATGCATCTTCTCCAAAGAAGTTAAATCACCATTATTGACCCCAGGTAGTTCTCTCACCACCTTGCCTAGGATTTCCGTCAAGTTCCACTGTACTTGATCGTGATCTGCAATGCAAGTCCAATTCTTTAATTGGAATGCGCTAATGACCCTAGGATCATTAAAAACAAGTTGGGCAAGAGCAGTTTTTCCCAACCCTCCCATCCCCACAATGGCTAAGAAAGAAATATCTGGCTCATCAACAACATGAGATCTCAGTATCATATCTACAATCTTATCCACATCTTCAACCCTCCCGATGATTTCATTGCACACAAAAGAAGATGTGTCTTCTTTTCTAAACCTCATAGGCTTATTCTCAACCTTGAAGCTAAACTTGCTACTCTTCGCCGCAATGGCATCCAACTTTTTATTAACCTTCTTGACCTTGTTAGAGAGATTATGAGTAAGAAACTTAAAGCGAGAAAGAAAAGTTCTCACCTTGTCAGAAACTTTATCACCAGCCTCACTGAGTTGCCTCTGCTTGGCTAGTGTGAGGAACTCATCTATCACGTCATCTGCATCATACACAGCATCTTTGAGCTCTTTGATGTAGTTCTTTTCCTGACTGTTGAGCGCATCTTGCTTGGCATCAGCATCCTCAAGAACAGCTTTGACAGTTTCGACAGTGCTTTGAAGATCTACAAGCTGACGCCTGCAATCAGAAATGGAGCAAATTGCTTGGAGCTGAACCAGAGTTTGGATTGCAGTAAGGATAGTTTGCACAATAGACATTGTCGTTGCCAAGTCCATTTTCGGGTTTCAGGTGTCAAATTTTTTTCTTAGAATGTGAAAATTGAAAATTCAGAGATCAAACTGTTGAGTTAAGTTGATGATTACAAATTTACAATCCATCCCAAATGATTGAGCATCATTTAATGCAAATGCACACCTGGAAGACTTTTAAGCTACTGGTGGGCCATGCGACCGCGCTGCAGGACTAAGAAGTTTATCACCTAAACATGCTCTGAAAATTTCTTCAAAGTAATTAATTTAATTTGACTTTGTGCTAAGCAATTAGAGTTATAAATCTTTTTGACAGGACACTTGAGAATATGGATTGACAATGTTTATCAAACCCTTATAAGTTAAGAAAAGGCACATAAAAAGGCTCAAATGACAAAAGTAGAGGAAAAGACTAGTTTATAAAGTATTATCGACAACTGCAAGTCTTGTGATTAGTCAAATTTCTCAAAGTTGCGAACTCAAATAACATTGCTGGTGTGCCATGCCTGCGGGGAAGTGACGTTTTAAGCCCACAAATATGTGTTGAAATCTAAGAGAGTATCATTGAAATTTTAATATAACAATGAAGTCGATGATGAGTAGTTGAGTACCGTTTCCAGTAAGATATCTGATGAAATCAATGGAGCCTCTTAACAATGCAAACAACGCTGCCTGCCGATACTAATCAACCTCTGCGGACAAAAAGAAAAAAAAAACGTAATGGAAACATAATTAGTACTGAAATTATAGATCGCCATAAACTGGTAGCATGAAATAAAAAATGTTGTATGGAGTATCTTTGTAGTACCGAGGTTCCACAAAATTATACATTCCGCACAAATAGGATTTCAGCATAGGGTAACTCTACACAAACTTCACTGTCTGATGCAACTGTTCAAATTCCATTCTCGGAATTGATAGGTTGCTAATACTATAATCTGCAGTGAGTTGCAAAAATTACAGAAGTATCCTCCATTCCTCCTATCTACGTTTAGCGTGTATCATACTATCATACGCTTGCAATTGAGGTTTGTGGGGGTTTCAGAGACCACTGAAAATAGAATTTCACAGATAATGATGAGTTGCAGGTGGMAAAAATTACTGAGCACAACGGRTAAATCATGAAGAAGACGATGCAGTCATTAAACGGGTAAATCATGAAGAAGACGATKCAGTMATTGAGATAAAATCCGCCACAAATGAYATAATGCAACAAAATTGCAGATGGATACCCTTGAACATCTTTCAGTCCCGTMCTAATCATTTGTTTACTTTTGAGAAAAATACCCCTCATAAAGTATTACTCCCTAAAAGGGTAAATAAATAACTAGGACGGAGGGAATAATATCTTAAAGACGACAGTGGAGTAATTGATGTGTACCATTTTACAGACATACAGTAAGAATGTAAGTTGCCTGATGTAATCAGTGGAGTCTCTGAACATTGCAAATGATGCTGCTGCCCATATTAATCTACCTCTGCGGATAAAAAAAATCAAGCATATGATTAACAAACTTTAAGGTAGATTAAAAATCAAGGAAATTATTAATTAACTGGAAGTAAGTATAGTTGATAAACGAACAAAAATTGATCACATATAATCTTCACCGTCCGTTTTGCTTGAGACCGTCTTGGCGTCTTAACTTAGGTTATTTCACATCCTTCTTATACCCTCGAGTCGGGTTATTTCGGGTAAAAGATCTGTTTCGGGTTTGTTGACCGAGTTTGTTTCGGGTCAAGCGGGTTGGGTTATTTCATGTCGGGTCATTTCGAGTCAATATTAAGAGAGAAAAAGTCATTTCAAGTCTTTTTGAACCAATTAGAGTTATATTTTGTCCAGTATTTCGGTTCAGGTGGGGCCAATTCGGATTTCAGGTGTTATTCGGGTATTGTAGTTCGGGTCAATTTCGGACCTTGAGTCAGCCTTTTCGGGTCAATCGATTTTGCCAGATAAACCTGTGAAATGTTATTTTACTTCCATTGGGCGACCAATGTGTCATGTGTGACTACGGTCCAGTTCTTTTCGACTGAAAAGGGCTAAACTAAATTTATTGGGGCTAAACTAAACTAAACTAAACTGAAGTAAGACCTTATTCTTTTGGACTTAATTTCAGCTTATTTCATTTCAGTTTAGCTCTATTCAGATCAATTAAACTTCATTTAGTCAATTTAGTTCATCTCTTTACAAATTAACTCATGGCTCAATACAAATGAATGTCCAAGAGCTGCCTACCCCGCCAAAGTGACCCGAGAAGCAACCCGATCCACTCAGAAATGGTGGAATTTGAAAGAGAGAATCTGTTTTTTTTCCCCTCAAATTCTTATTTTAAACAATTTTAAATTAAGACGTAGTTAAACTTGATTTAAATAATGTTAAAACAAAAAGGGTATTGTGGTAGAATGATTGATCTTAATTTAAAACCGTTTTAAGCAACACCTATGGTTGTTTTTTAGGAGAAGGGCAAGGTATTGAAAAATTGTAAAAAATATATGAAAGAGTAAAACTTGCAAATGTAAAACGGTAAAGTGTTAGTCCTATATAAGATAGTTTACACTAACATAATGGATTCAAATGCAATTCTATTTGTGGCCAGTAGATATATAATACCGGTTTACAATATTGATTCAGTAAAGAGTTATCATGCATAACTGTATAATACGATTTTATACTAATATACTCCGTAGTTGTAAAACAGATTCAAGTAGAACCTTATAAATGTGTAAAATTTGTGCTCTGTAAAATTTGTGCTAAACCCATCATAAACAATGTATTCTGTAAAATGGATTAAAGCATCTTTCAAATCAAAATTAATAATATTGATTTTAATTTATAGTTCCTACGTCCCGATTATTTGTTTACCTATTCTATTTTAGGATGTCTTATTCATTTATTTACCTTTATATATTAGGAATATATTTCTTATGATTATTTGATCATATTCATCCATTAAACTTCATTTGTCATCCACTAACAACCTCCAGAAATAACCCCTTATCTACTACTCCCTCCGTCCCGGTCATTTGTTGTCCTTTGGTTTTGGCACAAAGATCAAAGAAAGAGGAAGGAGCCAATTATAACATGACAAGTGGACTAAATTGAAGGTGAAAGATAAAATTACTCATCAAATGCAATCCTAAAATAGAAAGGACAACAAATGACTGAGACACCCCAAAATGGAAAAGGCCAACAAATGACCGGGACGGAGGGAGTATAATTTATTTATATTTATTTCATACATGTTACATCGTCCAAGAAGGCAATGTTGTTGTCTATTTATCAAAAAAATTAAAAAAAAAAATGTCTTCTTTTTTTTTTTTATCTAAAAAAATAAAAAAAGTGTGTTTTGTGTAGAGTTGTACACAAAAAAAGTTCTTATTAGTAGGCGCTTGTACTTTAAATAGAGAAACTCTTTAATTAAGCACCCAAGTCCCAACCTCGCTCACGCCCACTTCAATAGCAACCTCAAGTAGAAATGGTATTGAAAGTGTACGATTGAATTTAACGATGCTATGCATGAATGTGCAAACTAAATTTTGCATCCTAAAATTAACCTAATCGAGTGATTTAGCAATCAACACGAAAGTACATCCTCTAATATGTCCATGAGCAAAGCTGCAAAGGCAATGACTACGTCCTCTAAATCCGAAATCCATCCGAGAGCATAGGCATAATTAGAAAGTTAACGTGATTATTAGTAATCACATTAGTTTAAGTCAACAAGTCGGATTAGTTATGTTAATAATTACTGAGATTACTCAAATACACGCGTTATACAACGGACAAATAAATAATTATGACGGCATAAAAATATGTATCTTTTCAAGAATCGCGAGGGGCTTTGTAATAGACGTGAATTGGTCTTGGACTCTTGGTGAATGAATTAACGTCGTTTGAAAGCAAATGCGGCCAATTGGCCCGGATCACTTCCAGGTGAAGTGATCCGAGCCTTGCATTACTTGGAAATGACGTGATTTAGGTCGTGCCCTAAGGGCTTTGTTCCAGCGGTTTTAATGTTAAAAGGTTGCCAAATTAGGATTGAAGTGGCGCGATTATTAGGGTGGAACTAAAGCAATATTAGAGCTGATAGCACTAATATTGTTTGAATTACACTAAATTTAAATCATACGGATCTCTCAATAACTTACGACAACCTATGGCACTTGAAACTAATCAGCTAGTACACATATTGAGAATGTGAGTAGGTCAAATAGATAAGACAAAAATCAAAATACCATGAAAATTTGAAAAATTTTAGAGTATCTAAATGGCAAGCTACTACAATGGCAAAATTGGAAAAACTTTAGAGTATATATCTAAATGGCTCTTGTAGCTTGATTTGTCATGTCAATATTTCAAGCTACATCGCTTTACGGCTACATACGTCTCCAATGGTGAGCAACATGTCTCCAATGGTGAGCAACATGTAGTTTAAGTGGTCTCACATCACCTTAATCGACCAATAAAAATCGAGCCACTTTGTTTCAAGTATGTAGCTTGGTAGAGCAGATTGCTTTTAAGCGGGTCTGTTTTTCGGTACTCCAATGGTAAGTTACTTGCTTGACAATTTTAAAAAAGTGCAAGCAAGTCCTTCTATTAAAGGATTGGAGATGATGCTCTTATATGTGATATTTAAGCTAAGACACATGTTACCGTTTTGAGGGAGATAAGTGAGGTAAATTGATAAATGCCTAACTGAATTAAATACTCCATTTATTCCAAGTGAGCTAAGACACATATTACCATTGGGGTGGATCATCCATTTTAGGTAAGTGTTACCATCTGTCTGGATCGGAGGAAGTATAGAAGGTAAATAAGTAATGGCGAATAAAACATAAACAAATAATTAAGACGGAGAGGACATGCTCAAAGCAAAGAAAAACACATCAAATTAAAAGTACCATAAACATAAAAACTCAAAAACTACATTTCCCCCTCTTTCAGTTGAAACACCAAAGTTATTACACCAAACAAAATACACAAACTACTCCCATTCTTCCAACATAATACACAAACATACAGTCCAGTTATTCTAAGTACTAGTAGTGGTAGTCTGATGAACACGAGTAGTAGTAGTATCACGTCCACCACCAGTAGTATGGCGGGTACCGACATCGCCGCCACCAGTAACACCTTCCATAGCCTGCTGACCATAATGTTGAGCCGTGTCCTTAACATCCCTAGCTTTCCCAGCCAACTTCATCCTAGCCATCTCAAGCTGATCCGCCCCGACGGGGTGTTGCCCAGTCATAAACCTATAAATCCAAGCCAACACGGACAAGGCCGCAATCCCAAACGCTCCAGAGGATAAGAACCCTGTTGTCAGGAGAAAGACAGTGATCGCAGCCGGGACCAAGACCGGGCTGAAGATCACCAGTAGTGGAGTAGCGATTGCGAGGGCAATGACTGTTCCAGTAAGGGTTAATCCTGAGAGGACTAAGAGCGATCCACCTGCTGTTGCTGCGGTTGCTGCTTTGACAACTTGATGTGCCCTAGGGTTTTGATGCTGACCGTATGGGGTTGTGGTGAGCTGCCCGCGGTGGGTTAGCTGCTGCCCACCGCCGTGTTGTTGCATGTAATCTGCCATTGTTGTATATGAAGGTCGTTTATTTTTTTTTTTGTTTTTGTTGTTGTTGTTGTGAGTTTTGTGTGTATGAATTGGAGTTGTAAGGAAGGTGAGTTTATAAAGGAGAGAGGTAGGGCACGTGTAGGAGGATGTTGAGGCACGTGTTGGGTTGGTTTTTCATGCATGAGTGCATGCAAGTGACGTTGTGTTATTATGTGGCACGTAGCCTTTGTTTGTCAAGGTGTTTCATGCTGTCATACTTGATTCTACTATGTTAAGAAATGGAGAGTACGAGTACAAAATGTATTCAGCGTAATTTGGGGCAACCAAAACGGTTTTTACTGCAGCGGACTACTTCAAACAAATCTGACCTCGCGCGACGTTATCGGATAATATTGAGTTCCTGTAGTAGATTTTATATAAGAGCATGTATGAGGGATTGAGGGTGGTGTTGAGATTAGCTAGAAGGTGCTAGCACCTTAGTATTGTTGGTGTGAAGGAAATAGTGTGAAAGATTTTATGTTTGAATTTCCTCCCTTAATTGATAAAGTACGATGAAAAAGCATTCATTTAACGTAAGACCACAAAATTAGAATTTGAGGTACCTTTAGTAAAGTCCAAAAGTTGAAATATAATGTAAAGACATAAAATTAGAATTTTAGATACCTTATTAAAATATTAAGGATACAGGGGTTGAAATTTAAGGTGAGACAATTTTGAATTTTAGATACCGCTAAAATCAAGAGTGAAACGAGTATTTTCTTGTCTCATAACATACATTTCATTACCAAAAAATATTCACAATAATATCAAAAAATCTCCGTAGTACATTGATGTCAAAAATTGAACTAAAATGCACAAATAGGCCTCGGAGATGCACAAATCGAAAGAAAATATTATCTTGGGATAGAGGGAATACTAAGATGTACCTAGATAACTTGTGACGTCTCACAAGTTGCAAGTGGATGAGCAAATAAGAGAGTAGGTGGAAGAGGGCTTATAAGTATAACGGTAGCAAGCAAGACTTGTTATTATTCATAAAATTCCAAGAAAGAAATTTTTGAGGCTTTATTAATCTCATATTCTCATGTATAGACTATTATATGCAATAATTCCAACTGTAACATATTCATATTCATTATTATGAAATTCATTTACATTTGAGCTAAAATGAATGATCGAAAAAAAAAAAAAAAAAAAAAAAAAAAAAGAAAAAAAGCAAGTCATAAATAAGTACATTGACCGACCGGCGAGGGTGAGTGCTTGCTCCCCCTTGAAGCTGGAGACTGGACTACATAATTGTTTCTCCGACAGGCAACACAACGAACGCGACATGAGAGATCAAGAGCCAACCTGACTTTAAAATTAATTGGACTCCAAACGGTATATAGCTTGATCAATCACGGTTTGAACATTGTTCTCTCACAAGATGAAATGATCGATCATATGTTGAATTACATCGGCCCCTTCTGCATGCATGTAATGATCTTTCACCTGCATTTAACAGTACAGTTTTACTGTAATTAGTTCAATTCCCGAACAATAAGTGGCATGTTTTTCCAACTTTTTTTTCAATTAATCTCCCTAGAGATCATCTGTATTAATATAAAGTGAGACAAACCAATTTAACTAAAATTACCGCATAACCCACTAAATCTGAATTCAGAGGGAAATAACTACCTCATATATGGGTTAGTGTCAAGTCAATCTCATATAAGATCGTCTCACATGATGATTATAAAACTTGACGAAGTAATTCAGAAGTAGTTACGTTGGTTCAAAATGAAGGACCAGAATTCCATTGTATGGAAGGAAGAGAAGCAACTACAACAAAAACCTAGTCGTTACAAACATCATTACCCCAATACGTCAAAAGGTCACACTTATGGTGAAGGTGAAGTAAGGTGATCGAGTGTGGAAACCTTACACTTGTGATGAAAAGATGGACTTGAATGGATGACCCATAATGACACTGTTTCAGAGAAGCGTATAGACAAACTGTTTTTGTCCTTCGCAATGCAATGTAGTGAGTTTTTAGCTCCATAAAAATGGAAAATGGGGATAGCAAATGATCTTAACAAGCAAGGCTCGCAAAAGGCGAGTAACAACCACACAGTTCTCATATCTCCAAAAGGAAAAACTAAAATTGAGCAATCACCAATACCGGTGAACCCTATGTCATCCTCTCTTAAACATCCAAAATCCTAAAGTTGAAACCAGCTGTAGATAATGTTTATCAAAATTTCATTTATAAGGCACCAAAACAAGTAAATTAGAAGATATTCGGGTTTGTTATGTTCTGAGTAAAATAACTTAATAACATTTCACTAAAATGCATGCACGCATACATGAACTTAGCCATTCCAGGTAGCTCACTGCTTATTTATATATTCTAGAATATTCACTACCTGCGTGCACAGAGAAACCAAAAAAAACAAAAAAAAAAAAGTGAAGAGTGAGACCTGGATCACGCTATGAGCAGAAAACCGGCTCCTGCTGGTATGAAAGCTCACATCTACCTTCTCCCATGAGACTCGAGATAAGCCTGTTACAAGCTCCTCTGCAAACAGAGAACCCAAAAGTCAAATGAATGTCGAGTCGTAAGGGAGCGAGTTGTACAAGCGTGTAGGGAGCCAGCTGATAAAACTTAATTCTAAATTCACCGACTGTGTTTTGTACCAAAATTTGATAGGCATTGATTAAAAGCTCATCTTAATGTCAACAGTGCTAAATTAGAAAGCCTGTACAGCTGGCAGCTGCAATTGCTTTCAATTATGGAGTAATATTCTCGGTGAATCAATGTTCAAACTACCATTTACGAAGAATTCTAAACAACCGTCATTTAAGGTATCACTTTCATCACATTTAACAAAATGCAAGTGATTAGCCTTACCTAGTAAAGTAGCGATATAGGTACTTATATCGACTGGTTATTTCCAATCATTAGGAGCAATTGATCAAGAGGATCCTATGTTACTCCGACACTTCACTCAACTGCCGTGTCACGTGTCGGTGTCCAACACGACACGACACTTAGACACTTCAATTTAGACCACAAAATAGGAAAGTTCACCCAAAATAACCATGTCCGACAGAGAGTCGGAGTAATACAGAAAGGATCTAACAAGTCTGAATATTTTTACTATCATTTTTAAATTGTTTAGGCATGCTTCATTTATGTGTCACTTGTACTTCAAAGCCCCACATGGCCAACATATGCCATTTTTGTGCATGTTTTAGTTCAACATTATCTTCCAAAGTATGGGAAGGGGACTAGCAAAGAACAAACAGCACCAACGAACAAAAAAGAAAAGAGTTATTAACCTTCTATTTTGTCAGAGTTTTCATCTGCCTTCAACGCAGTTTCATCTGGTTCACGTGCTTTGCTGTGCTCCTCATAGACAATATGTGGGTATTTCTCATTTAGAGCATCCTCCCACTACCAACACAGATGATTATGTCAGGACAACGCCAGAGAAAAAATAGAAACAAGACTTAAGAATCAATAAAAGACAATACCTTAGGCAATTCACTCATACGTCTGATGCAGGACGTCCTCCAGCCAACGATATCTTTAAAATGTTCAGTAAAAGAAAACAGAAAGATACTAAAAATAATCACAGAAAGCAAGAACATTGTAGTCTTGTAGTAGATATAATATCAGAGTAAAAAAAAAAGATACGATCATATCCAACATTTGAATATGCCACTCTGCGCTTAAATACCCGTAGAGCTGACCTGCATCAAAAGGACAGAGTATCAGATGTAGTCTAAAAGTGCAAATTAGCAGACAAATAGTAAAAGTTTAGGTATTTAAACATACAGGAAGCAATATTCACTATCGTCGTCCACCATCCTTTTCAGCAATGGAGGCTTCCCTTCATCTATATCAGTCAAGAAAAGATGTCGGCCTGTTCTTCTAAATATCCAATGAATCACAAGACTAGCAACTTTTTCAACGGCAGTGAAACCGAACAGGAATGGTACCTAAAACCACAATAATTAGCCACAACCGTTAAATAGGCCCGAGTTGAAGCTAACAAGCAAACTGTGGTATACGTGCCCAGCTGCAAGCTGTAAATTCGCGAAAAGATTCTAAGAGCTTATATCCATTATCAGGTAGATCTATAACCACCGTGAGTCCCTGAACCCTAGCGGTCAATAGTCAATAGTAATACCCTTCAAGGATAGGACATTTCTTGTATCCCTTAGAAAACACCAAAAAAGGCCTAAACATACCAAACTATTTCGTGTGACTTTATTTCTCAAGAGACCACTGAAGAATTACATCTAAACCTAGAACTACTCCGACACTTTAACAGACAAGGGGTATATTTCTAAGAATATAAATACATAATACACATCTTATACAACAAATCTCCATAAAGATGCAAAATCTTATCAACAAACTTTCTGAAGAAAACCTAAGAAAACTTCGTCACAGCTTTTAGAAAGGGTCTAACCACCACTCCTTTTTGCTCAAATTATTATCCAGTTCATAATCCACTGGAAAACACCTAAGATGAAGTGATCCTTTTAGAAAGTGCAATAAAGACGATAAGAGATTTTCTCGAAGCCCTATCCAGAAATAGAAATAGAAATATCACGCCACTTACTAGCACGTAGCTATCACTATATTACCATAGAACGGCTTTGACGTTTAAAAGGCAGACATAGAGGTAATCACATAATGACATAATACTTCACCGAATCAGCGCCAATATGATTTTGATACACTCACATCAGAGACCAGACCCTATACAGTAAGTTCTTGCTTAGGTTACATTTTCTCTAAGACCGCCTCCAACACTGATCTCATCCATTTTATATCTAATGATTTCCATGATTTTCCTTACTATCTTAATATCAACAATTTTACACAAATCATTTCAATAAATCTTTCTTGTTTAGGACAAAAGGCTTACTGCCTTATTTTATCCTTCAATTTCGTAACAAACCTAAACGCAGTAATCATCCCCACTGTCTATTCTTTAGGAAAATTTCCACTTTGGTGCCCTGAGGTTTGGGCTAATTCCACCTTGGTGCCCTGAGGTTTAGATAATTCCATTTTGGTGACATGAGGTTTTGTTTTATTTTCACTTTGGTGACCCAAGTTTTGAGTAAAATTTCATTTTGGTGACCTAAAACATGTAATAGTCAACTTTTATCTTAATTAATTACATTTTCAGTAAAATAAAGTGCAAAATAGGATATTAAATTAAATACAAAATAAGATAATCAACCTCATATTGCAAAAATGGCTTGATTTATTATGTTCAAAATATATTTTTTAGTATAAAATACTAAGAATGTTATGTATAGGTCACCAAAGTGAGAAGTAGTCCAAAACCCTTTGGACACCGAAATGGAATTATGCAAAACACAGGGCACTAAAGTGGAATTAGGCCAAACCTCAGGGCACCAAAGTGGAAATAATCCTATTCATTAAGTAATGCTTCAGCGCTTCATTTTCAATATTCTGTAAGTTCAAAGACTGACACACCTATTATTACTGACAAGAGAAATCAACCTCAAGCCAACAAAATCTCCAGCACTAATACTGGCAACTAATAATGCAAAAGTCTATCCATTCTAGAAATAACAAACTGTTCAATGCGTGAAACGATGACTAGATGAGTTAGAACCCGATAACACTAAAAGCCTATTTGGAATGGTCCAAAGGGTAGGTTTCGTAAGGAAAAGGGGAAAGGGGAAAGGGGGGAAGGGGGTGAAAGTATACAAAATCCCTTGTTTAGTTAGCAAATAAGATAGGAGGGAAATGGAGGGGAGGGGAATAAAGGGACTCATTTTTACTCCTCCAACCCTAATCGAAATCCCACCCACATAGAAAAAAAATTGGAGGAAACTCTCGTGCTCCATTCCCTGTCACCCCTCCCTTCCCTCCATCCCCCTCTCCGAGTCTCCTCCCTTTCCCTCATATTTTTGTATCCAAATACACCGTAAGTATGACTAAGCAAGAGAACATGATTAGTAATGTTGTGCAAAGAAGGGGAAAATGCAAAATCACAGTGATTATAAGGTTATGAATCAACAAAAATCATTTCAGATTTCTCACAAACCTAAAAGGCTAGAAATAGGACTCAACTTAATTGTACAATCATTCTAACGCTTTAGCTCCCTAGAATTGTTGCTATTGTGTTAGCTCAAATATTTACCCCAAAACAACAGTAAGTTACTCAAATATATCATTCAAGACCCAACTACAGTCAGGTAATTAACTTCGCATATTATCAACAGACAGAGAAACCAACCTCAACCAAACACGGTATTCAATAACCAGCAATGTGATTACGATAAGCCCTCGTAAATATAAAAACCTACTCATGCTAGATTGCTGGCAATAAACCACAATAACACCGCATGGCAAAATAAAGAGTTAGGATCAGATCCAATAACTAATATATGGCACAAGTATGAGTACAATTAGTACACTCACACAAAACACATAAAAGGAATAATTACCTGTTTGTTACCACGTGAACCAAGATGAGGAGTAGCTACAGCGACAAAATTCATTGCTTGAAGACCTCCAATTGTCCCTATTGAGTTCTCATTATCACCCTTAGGTGGTTGATACAGAATACCAATTGCATATCTTGCGACTAAACCACCAACTGAATGTGCAACAAAGGAAATTTTACGAAGCTCTGGCTTGTTTTCAATAATTTCTTGAACCTGAAATTGATGACCTCGCTTAACCCAATGAAACCAACATGATGTTTTCTCTAACAAATTAGAAAATTAGAACAACCAAAGGCAAGTTTGCTATTAATTTATATTGTACTTTTAGCAAAAGTCCAGGTTAACCAACCTCTGCTGCCAATCTCTGAGCCATGACATCTACCCCATCTAACGTCAGCTTTGACCCGTTCCGTTCACTGCCTGTTACATGTATATTATAGTATATCAAGCAAAACTACCTTATAAGAAAGATCCACCACAGACAATTTTCTACACAAGAAACCCTGTTAGGAGATTGTTATATGACCAATCAGCCATAACCCACTAATTAATGATAAAGAAGGATAGAGAAAGCATGTGCACTACAAAACATAATTTTTTGCCATGCATCCATAAATTCAACTCTTGTTTAAATAAAGTCACTTTATTCTCATCTATTGGTTTGAACTATCCATGGAAGATGGAAAAAGAGTTTAGGGCCGATACTTTCATGACTAGAAAGTCACAACTTGATGAATCCACAATCCCGAACAACTCACAATTTACGGATGTAAGTATGTAACAACCAGAAACGTGACATGGTTGAGAACATCTGTCACATGGGAAAGGCTACTATTTCGAAAGTACACAAATTTTTTAACATAACATTAAGCTTGAACTTGAAGCGATCTAAAAGCCAACGGAGAAAAAGAAGTTTCCTTACAGTGAACAAATACTTTATCTGGAAGCATTTTAACGAACTGCTCTGCACCAAACTTCCAATCTGCGGCACTGCAGCCATAGACACGAGAATTTCTCATATAAACACATGCAACAACCAGCAAGAACATTACATCAGCGCCTCAATCGACCTCCTCTCTATGGCGTAGTAAAGGCGGGTATACACATCTTCGATCCTATCTCTAGATAACCAATAATGAAAATTGCATGGACTTACTACTAATTCACAATATAACAAGTCCAGGTAATCTAATGACTTAATTTGCTTATTCCATTGTTTCCATCATGTATCATCGCCAAAATTAGTCTTTGGCTCCATCGGAAATGAAGAAAGTCGCAATCAAAATAATGACTATCAAAATTTAACCCTACATCAAGCACACAGCATACCAACATTCACCTTAAATGAAACTATCATAAGCCCTAACTAAAAATTCAAATTTACCACAACCAATATTTACACATTTTCAACCACAACCGAAGACGTAAAACTGAAACAAACAAACAAAACACTCGGAAAACAACATAAAAACATAAATTTCACTTAAAACACTCAATAACAACAACAAAAACATAAATTTCATTAGAATCAACACAGCATAAACCTTCAACAACAACAAAAACCCGAATAACAACCCGACGAATAATTTGCACAATTCAAACAATTCCCCCTAATCACTGGCTTTAAGGAACAAAATGACAAACAAAACTTGACCCAAATGAACAATAAATAAACCGAGAAGAAAGATCAACCTTCCTAAAATGCCATGAACCATAACAACAAGATGATCAGCAAAATTGGAACCACCATTTTCACAGCTCCAAACATCATGACCTCCATTTACTGTATCCTTGTGACACACCCCATTTTCTACACTAACCTTATTCTCATCCATTGACTAAAATCAACCAAAAATTAATAAAATTTCAATCTTTGAGATTAAAATTTCAATTCAATTCAAACCCAATTAATCCTAATATCTGAAGATAACAAAAAATTAATGAAGTTGCAATCTTTGGATACTAAATTCAATTTCAATTCAAACCCAATTAAATATAATGGGAATTGAATAAAATCAAACAAAAAATAAAGTTTCAATCTTTAATTTTGGGTTCAAAATTAAAATTAATTAAACTCAAAACCCAATTAATCCAATAATTTTGGAAAGTAATTGGAAAATGATGAAAATCAAAATATGAAAATTTTGAAGTGAAATTAGAAATGAAGATCTGGATGATTCTCAGAAAATGATGGGATTTTATTATTATCTGAAAAAAAATGCAATAATTTAGAGACCTAATTCCGGATATTTATTTATTTATTACTCGTTGTGATAATAATATGAAGAACGAAAAAAAAAAAATGGCAAGTCTTCTGAAAACTTTTTTCTACTAAATTAATGAAAAATATAACATACAAAATGGAAATTAGATAACTCTCTTTTTTATTTTGTGAAAAGTCTCTCAATAATGCAATAGGAGACTGTTTTTCTAAAAATTTGGTGATGTCGAAAAACGGTTGAGGGTGTGAAGTAAAAGCAATGGATTAGTGACCTCGTTACAAAGGAAAGGAAAGGAAAGAAACATAAGGAAGTAGAGACGCATCGACAGGACTACACAAGTACGTGTATGTTTTCCCCACAATAATGCCCGTGAATTTTTTTTGTGTTTGGAACAACAAGTCTAGGTGTATATTCGTTATGGGCAATTCTCATTTGTGACGGAAGGTATTCGTCACTTTGAGAAGACGGGTGCCAAATTGTGAGACAAAAGACCCATGAGAGGAGAGAGGAAAGCAAGTGGAGGGGTGCCCCCACCTTTTGTTTTATTCGTTTTGTGAGTGGCATTACCCGTCACAAATACTGACCCGTCACAAGGGAGACGCTTTGATTCGTTATAGGCTTGTGACGGGTTAAGTATCACTCATTTGAATAGATAAGATAAAAACAAGAGTGTCTAGCAAATGATAAATAACTTGTCTTTATCTACCCAAGTGGGTATTATTTGACCCGTCACAGACTTATAAGCTTGTGACGGATATCGTCCGTTACAAATGAGAATTTGTGTTGGAACAACACTCTTCATAAATGTGATTCAATTTCTATGATAGAGGATAAGATCATGCATATAATTTTCATTTTCTTGTATTAGAAGCGGTAATCGAGTTAATCAGGTTGGGTTAGGTTGGGTTGGATTGGATGAGTCAAGTTGGATAAGGGCATTGCGGATTTAGGTTATACGGAGTTAATATACCTTTTTGGGTTGAGTCAGGTCATTTCGGATCAGTAGTCTAGTCCAATTTTGGTAAATATCAGGTCTAATTATTTTATTGTGTTATATCAATTTTCTACAAATCTAGTACTCCCTTCGTCCACTCGTCCTCTGTTTATTAAAAGAATAGGTAAAACAAGAAATTTTTCAGCTCAAATCACTCTAATCTACAAACTGGACCCCCAACATGTTTGGCTAATGTCAAATATTCGGCCTAACACTATAAATAATTAAATTTGGGCCAAATCAAACACGCCTAAACACATTTCTCAAACATATAATCGACTACCTTTGTCCATTATAAACCCTACTCTCCCCACCTTATATAAAAAAACCAAATATCAAACACATGCCTTATTCTCCACCGCCTCACACTGTAATACCTTGAATTTTAGTCTTCGGATACTCTATCGAGTATAGGGTACTCTATCAAGTAAGTTATGATCAGAGTCTGGAAGAGTTCTGTTTGTTAGTTACTCAACCGAGTTGGGTCAACTCAATCAAGTAGGCGTTACTCGATCGAGTACCGATGCATGCCTTTTATATGCTTTTATTCCATGTTTTGGCACGCACTTTCATGCATATTTGAGTAGCGTAAGCTACTATTTTCCTCCGTTTTAGCTACTTTGGGCTTTGTTATGTTTTATGCAGATTATAAACCCGAGTATGTGCAAACAAGCCAAATATCGTCCTTGAGTCGCGCTACGGACACTAGTGGAGTCGAGTTTGGAAACCACCGTGTCGAGATGAGTGAAAGCAAGAAAGATTCGCTGCTGAAGTCTTTCTGGTCGATCGACAGACAGCTATGGTCGATCGACCAGTGTGCTGTTGTAACCTGTTTTGTCCAATCGACCGAAATAAGTGGTCGATCGACCAATTCCTTTTTGTCGAATAACTTTTTAGTCGATCGACCGAAATAAGTGGTCGATCGACTGGATCCAG
>VHZZ01005482.1:64786-75937 GCA_009801015.1 Silene noctiflora
GGAGGGAGTAATTAAAGTGTACAATTAATGTGTGGTCTCTATCCGCAAAAAAAATGTTTTTTCAACTCCTAAAATTCAGGAATCAATCAAAACTCTTCAAATGACTTGATAAGAAATATTATTGTTAGATCATCAATTTTATTGGGTCAATAAAAACAAAAATATCAGGTTGGATTTATATCAAGAGGGTCCGATCGAATTCGGGTCCGTAATCAACTGATTATAGGACTATGGGGTGCCAGGTAGCAAACAGGTCAAGTTGGATCGGATCACTAAATTTCGTGTTCTGTCGAGTCGGTTTTGCTTTCCCAGCAGAGCCAGAGACAGGCAAATGTCTCGATCAGGGTAACTTCTCGTCTTCTCTGGAATTACATTTATTCCAGAAAATAACTTTTCGTCGTTACCCAGATTAATCAAATTCAAATTTTGCAATTCTGAAATTTTCCAGTTTTCGCAATGTTGACAAAAATGTACCAAAATTGTAGCTATAATGCTATATAGTCAATTAGTAATACATCTAAAGTAGAATCTTGAGGCAAAATCTTAGGGTTTCTGAGCGGTAAAATTAAAATTTTCTATCAAGATTATGCAAAAATTATGGCATTTTTGTTGGTTTATTCGATTGATTGGCTAGAATCGAGAAAATTTTAATCCTTAATCAATAAAACAAGTTTGATTACTGAATTTCGTTGTAGTCGAAAATATAGTACTCCCTCTATCCCGGTCATTTGTTGTCCTTTTCTATTTTTTGGTGTCTCAGTCATTTGTTGTCCTTTCTATTTTAGGATTGCATTTGATGAGTAATTTGATCATTCACCTTCAATTTAGTCCACTTGTCATGTTATAATTGGCTCCCTCCTCTTTCCTTTGTCTTTGTGCCAAAACCAAAGGACAACAAATGACCGGGACGGAGGGAGTAGATAATAATTTGTGGTAGTAGTCTAGTTCTCCGTAGATGATTAGGTATTTAGTTATAGTTAGTGTTTGATTAGTCACAGTAGTAGTAGATGATTAGTTATTTTGTTAGCGGAGTGACGTAGCTAGAATTTATAGTCGGTTAAGTTGTAGTGTAATTGGTACGAGTATTTTGTTTGTTTCTATAATTCTATTCGATCATCAAATTCTCAAACAATACAATTTTAACAACGCAAAGCGTCAATTGTCCGAATAGCTGTGAGTGTTCTATACTCCTAAGACTCTTGGAGTCTTGGCATAGTGCCCTTAAAACTAAAGCCTTTTTTTATTTGCTTATGCATGGCTAAGTTGGGTTTACTGATTTTGTTGATTTGAAACATATAAGTGGTTGATATCTTTAGGTTAAGCTAAACAGATCTTTTTGTCTAATGCGTGTTCGTTAGCTTTCGTCAAGATTTCACCATTGAGGATTAAAGAGCAAAACTATCAGGATTGTGCAAATGTGGTTAATAGGCATGTAATGAACTGGATGCTGTAATTCCGTGCTGATTTGCTGAAAATGTAGTTTGTGTAGAGGACCCGTTTCACATTTAAACTGTCTTAAGATAGACTTACTACAGTGTTAAAGGATTTGACTTCAAGGGATTTATACATTTTATTTATGAAGGGAAAGATCCATGTGATATATGTAATACGTGTAATTGTGTATGCAGGCACTTTAAATTTAGTGGCGATGGGATGGTGATAATCTAGGTTATACACTTGGTGGTTGAGACATTGTTCTAAGGTATCTCACCTGCCGTGTTCACCTTTCTATTATCTTAAAAAAACTTTAACTCAGTTATGTACTTATGTTATGGGGTGTCTAATAGGTGATAGGTGATTAAATGCAGTTTTTAATTTGGAGAGGACTTCCAAAACTACATTTTCCCTCCTTGTGCTTCATATGTGGCTGTGCTTGTGACAGTTGAAAGAGGAAGGCAAAGAAGGCGTTGAGTTTGCACCGTATGTTCATGACTTGGAGCTGTTCATGTTTGTTTCGGTTGTGACTTGTGAGAGAAAGAATGGTGGAGGATAATGCACATAGGCTGTGGTACCTTGTTCAGTCAATTGTACTGACACTATTTTAAGACATTATCAAACTGAATTATCAGGGACTGCAGAAGAGTTTTTTATTGGGAATTTGCCGATTCCAACTCTTTGGTGGGGTTCTTTGTTCAAAGTGTTGTCCGAATGTTCAATTATCCTTAACTAGTGGGTGGTTCTGAGTTCTTATGCTGGTAATCTGATGAAACATCTGATGTTTTTGCTGGATCAGAGTGCTCGTTCTGAATCTGGAATCGCCCCCCATGGTTATCATTCTGCACTTCTGTACGTGTCTTGCTAGCATATTATGTATCAGGAATTTTCGTCATATTTATTAACCAGTTCTGCAAGACAATTGCTCTACTACTATCTTATATACTCCTCGTCTCAGTCAATTGTTTACCATTGATTCAAATTACCCCTCACAAAGAATAACAAATTTAAACAGATGATTGACATGGAGGGAGTGTAAGTTACCAGTTGAAGAACTGATGTATGATTTCTGATTCTGCATGTATTTGGACTGTTGCACCGCTTGCATGTTACAGGAATGTGTTTACTGATGATCCTGCATCAAAGCCAAGTGACACTGTCAGACATGCTGTTCAGGTGGGTTTTTTTTGCTGATCATATTCTTATTTTCAGTCACAAAAATGTGTCAGACTACTTGAACTCCTTACAGTCCTTCACTCGAGATCAATTAAAACCTACAGGATTGGAGTTTGAAATAATTGTTTTACTGTTTGATTGATATACCACTAGCCAAAATTCGTATGTGTAAGCTGTTTTGTTGCGTATGATTGATGTCTTATCGAGTTATCGGCAATGTCCTAAAGGAAC
Organism: Silene noctiflora; assembly: GCA_009801015.1. NCBI lineage: Eukaryota > Viridiplantae > Streptophyta > Magnoliopsida > Caryophyllales > Caryophyllaceae > Silene > Silene noctiflora. Next base: position 67,628 of record VHZZ01005482.1, read on the forward strand.
ATGTTCGGAGCAGATCAGTGGGCAGGGATGAGGAAAAGTAGGCTTGTCTATTTTTCACGAGCTATTTCTCATCAACGTTTTATTTTTTCTGCAGGCTATGGCTCGATATGTTCGTCATGAAGTTAGTTGTCTTTCACTGGCTGGTATGTAATTAGTGCTTTTGTAGGATCTTTATGTGCAGGAGTGCATCTATTTAGACTCACCTACTTGAACTTAGTAGTATTTTGTATGTGCTTGGAAGTACTTACGCCTTCAATCCTATTTATGTAGCCGTCATTACCTTGATGGTCACATAAAAGTAACATCACCGGCACTTCCTAATGGAGTAATATACTAGTACATTAGTCACAAACGAGAAATTATCATGTTCACCGGGTGTACCAAGTTACTGTACACCCTAACCAATAAGAAAATTGGAATGAACAATATTTGCCATAAAAGCCTAATCCAAAATCTAAATAGAAAAAAAGATGAGGCTTCTTATTGGCTAGGGTGTACGATGACATGGTACATAGAAGGGACACAAGAATTTTTTAGTCACAAACTTCTAAATGTGATAAATACTATTCCACGTGCATAATATACATTATACATCTAGAGCAATATGCACATCAGTGTGACTTTCAGGAAATTTTCTAAAACTACTTAGATAAGTTAAATGGTTACTCCTTGCATATTAGGAAGCCAGGTTAATCGGAACATTTTTGTTCTCGTCTCTGGCGAATCCCTTGTCCTGGCGAGAACTCGAGTGAAAAGAATATGGCCTGACATTCCTGCAGGTTTTTAAGTTATAATCTTTGAACTATTTTCAATATCGAGTCCAACTAAGTTTACATATGATAATGTTAGTTCTACTGAACTGGTCGATTTTTTCCACTCTTGTTAAGCTTTTTAGACCTTATGTAGGAAATCTTATGGCAGTTATTTTGGCCTGTATTTCTGTAGCCAATGTGATTGATTTTTGGCTCCATGAGCTGGTCCATGGACTTGTAGTATCCGTTGGCGCAATGGCTCATGGCTGCAAACTAATCTTGTCAAATGAGGCCATTTCGCCTCAAATTTGGTAAAATGCAGTCTAGATAATCTTCAAAACCTTAATAACTCGGTCGTTAATTAATTTTGTGGCCGGTATTTAAAATCATGGGTCCATGTCTGAGTTAATTAATAACTTATAATCAGACAGTTCGGTAGGAGATTAAATGTTTGATTAGATTAATTGGCTGTTGTTGAAGACCTGTAATAATATATAGAGCCCCAGACTGTTCAAGAGTGACATTAGATCATGGATTGCTGGATCAGGCCCAATATGCCTCTTGCCTTGCCCTACCTTTTCTCTATAATGAAAAAAATATTCTGAGGTTTTAATGTAGGAATACTACTGGAATAGTATTAGTGTAGGACTGTAGGAGTACTTTTAATTTTTAAAGAATTTTAAGACTGACCTTTATTTTGTATAGATACGGAATACATAAATGAAAAATCAATAAAGTGGAAACAAATTCATGCATACATTTTTTATTTTCGAAGCGGAAAAAGCCGAGTTTAAATAATTGATTTATGTATAATGCATAACATGATAGCTTTATTTCATGGTAATAATAATCTAGGTTGTGTTGAATCCATCTATCTTAAATCTAAAAATTTACAAGTACTTATGGCCCCCGTCCAAGCTAAACATATGTTAGTTGAACATTAAAACTGAAGCTCAATTACATATTCCGTATTCATAAAAAAGTGGGGAGTAGCTATTCCTACGGGATCATGGCTAATCCACGGACTTATGCTTTAGACATAGGTCCGTGGATTAATCACAGGTCCCAAGACACTTCTCACCTATAAAACAAAAATGTAGGGAATCATCAACATAAATGGAAGTTGATGTTGAGAAGACTTGTGTGGACATCACAACTATTATCAACATTAACAACACCAAATCAAATTTAAATAGGAATAATCAGTTGGTCTTGCTTAAGACATAGGTATCCGTCTTAACATTAAAACAGGTCAAGTATCATCCCACTTGAATATTTATGATAAATCTTTTGATTTTCCCTATGCATTATGCTTTTGTCTTATTCATACTATTTGACCCATTTTAAGCTTAAAACGGATACCCCACTTTAAAGAAGAATTTGCCAGGAATAATATATTCTGACCAAGGCAACAAAATGTCCCCATCTATGTCAGTACACAGAAGTCTTAGATCTCAAACCTCTTTTCCCACCTTTATGGTCTTATTATTAGTTATTACAAACATTTACACAACTCCCACATCCTTACTAATTGTGATGTGCTCCTCTTTTTAACTCTATCTTACATACATTTAGTACATGACCCCTCCAAACATCGACCGCTACTACACTAACGACGACCCATTTCGCCCCTTTTTCTAACCTCTCGAAAATAATTTAGAAAACATGGAGGACACCCATGGAATGTTGAAACTGTTCTTGGGTGTACTCATCCCATTATCAGTCATAATTTCCATATATTTGTTCTACGTGTATCGAAAAAGAAATTCAGCAGGTGACAGTACAGGAATTGCAGCATCAGATGATACAGAATTAGGAAACATTGACAGTGATCAAGAAGGATTGATGTGTTTTCCGGGTGGTGAAGATCTGACTGTTGCAGACATTTTGGATGCACCAGGTGAAGTTATTGGAAAATCAAGCTATGGTACATTGTATAAGGCTTGTTTATCGAAAAATGACAGTAATTTGTTGCTTAGATTTTTGAGGCCTGCTTGTAGTGGGAACATCAGAGAAGTGATTCCTGTTGTACATTCTATTGGGTTAATTAGACATCCAAATTTGGTCCCTCTTCAGGCATTTTATATGGGTCCGAGAGGTGAAAAGCTGCTGGTTTATCCGTACTTTGTTCATGGCAATCTTGCTCAGTTCATCAAAGGTATGAACTCTGGTTCCTTTTTGCTTTTTTGTTTGATGGGTTTGTCTTAGATTGTTGTTAGTGTTGTTGATGATGCGGGTCCTCTCGCACATATTCTTGTATGAGACCGTCTTATAATCAGACAATAAGACCGTCTTACTGGTGACATACATGATACATATTCTACTGTTGTCTGTTGGAGAATTAATAAATCATGTTTGTGAATAAAATATCTGCCACTGAAAGATAATCTTATTTTTTTGTCGTTTGATAGTTGTGTGTTGTGTTGAAATTTGAAAATGTGTGATTATGGTTAATTCCAGATCATTTTTCTGTAACTTAAATGGTACTGTAAATTGTATCAACATCTTTTTCTTCTGCATGACTGTAATTCCGACATTTACTTTAAAATTAGTAGAATTATAATAATGATTGTACATCCGACGACGGACCCCCTTACCTCGCAATTTGCGGGAGCAACTAGGGTAACGTTATTGTTGCTGTTGTATTATATTGATATTGCATGGTTAGCTTTTACTTTCTCACAAATTCTAGAATAAGACAGTCTCACACCGTGAGACGATCCTTATTTAGAAAAAATAATTCATTTATTGCTATCAATCAAAGAGTAATCTTTATATAAATGGACCGTCTTACACTATGAGACTGTCTCACCCTGTAATCTTCCATACAAAAATCAGTACTAGACAAAGGGTATATTTATGTTTAATATAACTGTAAAGTTTTTACCTCCTGGAAAGTTTGTAATCTCTACTTATCAAATGCTACTTCATGTAGAATGGCATATTTTTTCAATATCACCATTACCCTAGTGATTCTGTCCACAGAAAGAGTTATGTTACCGATCTTCTCTTTTCTACCTTTTATTCAACTTTCTCTTCATACAAGACAATAATACTCCTATTATTTACTCATATATTTTTGCTCCCTTTAGTGAACATCCAAGTGGGACAAAATTAATGTTCCCTAATAGTTTATTAGCCCATGTAAGGAAGTCTGAGAAGGTATAAAAGAGAATGTCGATAGCATTGCTTCTAAAGAAAGCTGTGCTCCAAGTCAGGTTGGACTCGAAAGTCGAATCTACACAACATTTTTCTTCCAATAACATAGAGTCAGTTTCCAAGAACAAAGACAGATGACAGATGACAGATGTTATCTTTAATTCTTTACTATAATTTATTAATTGATAAAATCAAAACAAGTTGACATTGTTAAGTGATAGTAACTAAACTGCTTGCTACTCTGGTGTGGTCCTATTTATCTATGTAATGTTCATCTGTCCTATTCATCTCATTAATTAATTTAGATATCATGTGTGCCTTAACTCCATCTAACCCTGGTATTTAAGTCAATATCAGATTTTTTAATTATTTTTTTTAATTTAGTCTCTTTGATTTTTTTCGGCCGTTCGTTTAGATATTCTTAACCTTCTATGATCTTTGGGAATGATAGTTGAGTTATTCTTAAGTAGAATTTATGTTATATAATGATTTGCAGGCAAGCCGGTTTATAATGTCAACATTCCCTGTACTTTGCCAGTTTTTGAATCTTCTGAATCTCCTTTCACTCTAAAAGTATAAAATGTGTGCATTAGAGATAAGAGAGTCATCCGTCCTTCTGAGTTTGGACGGCTCAAGTAGTTGCGAGGATGAAACATTTGATTAAAATTTCAAAGCATTGTGCTAACTGCTAAGTAATTTAGTGTATTAGTATATCCTCGACAGGCCGACACTATGGCCTGCTTTTTTTTCATTATTCATGACTGTACTTTGCAAAATCATGACTTAGTCCTCTCCCTTTGACTCTTCTTTTTTTTCAATGATAATTCTGGTATGATTGCCCAAATCGGTCAAAACGATATTTATTTGCGCTTGACTTCAGTAATCATCATGTCTATCCATGTTCTGTGTGACTGTGTCTATGCATTCAAGTGAAGCAATGCATGATTGATCATTCTTATGAATCATTCTTTGCATAAACGTTTTCAAAATCTGCCTTCTCATTTCGAGTTTTTTAGAACTTATTTATTGATCAATAGGTATGGATTATAACAAGTATATTTTTTGTTCTCATGAACAGATGGAAACAGCGAGTCTCACAAATGGGATATGATATACAACATTGCCCTCGGCTTAGTTAAGGGATTAGCTTATCTTCACACTGGGTTACACAAACCTATGATACATGGCAATCTGAAGTCCAAAAACATTCTATTAACTCCAGACTTTCAGCCATATATATCTGATTACGGCCTACATTTGCTTCTGAACCCAACTGCCGGACAAGAAATGCTCGAGATTTCAGCAAATCTGGGCTACAAAGCTCCTGAACTGATAAAAATTAAAGACTCCTGTGAAAGTACTGATATATACAGTCTAGGAATAGTCTTGCTAGAACTACTGACTGGCAGAGAACCTGTCAACAACAACTCCTCGGATTCTCAAGAAATCTACTTGCCAAATGTGATCAGGAAGGCAATCCTAGATCACAGGATTAAGGATATGTATCATCCAGACATAGTACTGAATCTAACAGACAAGCAAAGACATCGGACAGAAGATCGTGCCCTTAAGTTGGTTCAACTCGCGATGTCTTGTTGTTCTACATCTCCTTCCCTAAGACCGTTAGCCAATGAGGTTGTTAGGAAGGTCGAGGATTTAAGCAAGGAGACAGCATTACAACGCCGAAGAATTTGATTTTGATTTATCAATGATGAATGACAGCATTTGTTTATTTGCCGAGAATTCGGAATGCTGGAAACTGGTGGGGCTCAAAGAGTGATCTTCATGTCTGATGATAATTATTTATAGGATTTGTGAAAAGAGAAACTTAACAAGAGGTTGAAAATGATGATGTTCAAAAGGTGTTTTATTTGTTAGGAACTAGGAAGAACCTAAAACTATACTCTGGGCCACTGGCTAGAAAAGATGCTGAAAGTTTGGGGAAAAAAATGGATTTGGTGTACAATTGTACAAAGGTAATGCTGTAAATCATTAGTTGCTTTACATTTTGAGAGAATAGCTCAGTCGGGTCTATTTCTCGCATGGGCTACCAACGCCACTTAAAAAAATATCGTGTCACTCGTTTTTATGCTTGAGTTAGATAAATCAATTAATTAATAGTGAACAATGATATAAATCGTAGGAATGATCTATCATACATTGAAAAAGACCGTCTTTATACAAAATTCTAAGACGAACATTCGTCCCGGTAGTAAAACTCTTAAATTAATTTTGTTTTGATTGTTTTATTTTGTACTAAAATATTTAAATTGAAGAGATTGGAAAATAGGGTTTTGATGAGATTATATTTTCGAGTATAATTCTATTGGTGTCAAAATAAAATTCAATATGCATAAAAAATGTTTTGTAGCTATTACTTTATTACGCATAGAGATGACGATAAGGAGTATAGGGTAAAATTGATAAATTTCGAGATAAATTGGAGTTTGACCGATCAATATACAAATTTTATGTGTTTGGTAGATGACATATTTATTGAAGTATATGAATATAGGAAAATTAGTTAAAACTAACTCAAGTTGTTATAAGTTAGTTAATCTAACTAAGGTTAACTCATAGTTAGTTAATAGTTTGTTACAACATGATTAAATCGGTTTATGTTACTATAAATACATGTAATCTCTCAATGGTAAACATAAGTTTGATTGATATAAAATTACAAATATATTCTTCGAACTTAATTCTCTCTTACAATATTATCAATAACATCAATGCAAGATCATTGATGTTTTACATGGTATCAGGTTCTTGATATCTCAAGAAATTTTAAATACAAACGCTTCTGCTTTTCATACATAACTAGTTTTAATGCCCGTGCGATGCACAGGCATGTTGTAGAGTCTTTTTTGATAGTTTAGACTTAATGAAACTGATGTGTAAGTGGAATACACACGATATGTAACAAAGTCTTTTGTTATAAACCTATAAAGCATAAGCTAGCGTATTAATATCATACCGTATAACAATTAATATACACAATAAATAATTCAATATCACAAAATAGTCCATCTACCATCAATGGAAAAAAGAAGAAGCTAATATCGAGAGATGTATGAGAAACATTATTATTATTATATACAAAGTAAAGTAGGAAAACTTATGCATATATAAATCTACATCTACATACAACAATATGATATGGTTAATTGGTTACATGAAGGAAGAGATAAAAGACATGCATATAAATACACACTTGGGTGAGAGAGATGTTAGCAGTTGACTTGGAGAATTTTAGTTTGTGCGTACTATAACTTATAGAAACTTAGCTTATAGGAAAATGGGTATGAATTGAGCTTAAACTGGACTTATATGAGCTTAACTAAATTTATAGGAGTTTAGAGCTTAACTTTTCTCAATTGAACTTATAAGAGCTAAACCGAACTTAAAAGAAGTGATTTTAAGTCCAAAAGAACATGGTATAACTACTAAAATTTTGCCATTAATTTATTTTTAATTCTGTTCCCTAGTGATTAAATTGGATGTGAAATAAGGTAACCTAAAACTTAAAGTTCGAACTGATTGGACGGTAATAACGATAAATTTAATTCTAAGAGGTAGAGACCTCTTAGGCTCTTACCCATAGCGTAACCCAAATCAAATACCTAGCTATACTCAATTTTTAGCTTACTCTCTCTGTTTCAGTCAATAATTATCATTATTTAGTTAAAATTTACTCATATTGGGTTAAAGTGATAAAACAAATTAAAATAGTTGGTAAAATATAACTTCAAACGACGCTAATTAAGAGTCATACCCCTTCCCCTCGAACTCTACTACTCCTTACTCCTTACTCCTTACTCCTTAGTACACAAAAATCTGAAATATTCATAACTTAGTTATTACTCGTGCTTATTATGCATGCTTAGATGTGATTCATGTGAATGATATAAGACAGCTAGTCAGCTAGATTAAGACTCCTAACTTCAATGTTGATCGAGCTTTATTTCAATTGGAAGATGGTAGAGTTATACCACGTGTATGAGGGCTTTTATACACTACCAATAACAGCGCGACAAGTGTCAAAGTTGAAGAATCTGAATTTTTTATTAATTTGCTTGATTCCCTTGTTAATTGCACCTAATTATTACTCTTTCTCGGTAATGACAGCTACCTCATCTACCCTATTAATTAAAATTACTTTTCTTAATATTTTTTAATTCACCCTATTATATTAATAATACCTTTATTATTTTCGATATTTACGTATACCTCTAATATTCCGTATTTTTATACGCACTGATGTATACGTACACACTCCTGTATTCGTATGACTTCTGTATACGTACACACTCAAGTATACCTTTAATATTTTGTATTTCTTTTTGTAATTAATTTTTTTTCCATATAATACCTTACGTTTTATTTTATATTTAAATTT
>VHZZ01005483.1:37847-58148 GCA_009801015.1 Silene noctiflora
CAACACTTAGATAGATTAAAGAGAGTCAATGATCAATTCATAACTAGTTGGTGGAAATTACTTGGTCCAAGAGCTTTTCTCATATTTGTTTGCTTATTCTATTTGCATCATTTTACATTTCTATTGCTTTAGTTTATTACATTAGTTGCTAAACCAATCATCAAATCAAAACCCCTCTATTTGTTACTTTACAATTGCATACATTTAAATCGATAATAGACCTTCTTTGTGGGATCGACCCCTACTTACCCTTGCTATTGTTAGAGTTTGTAGTGGATAAAAATTATAATATGGAAACTCGCGACAAGTCGAGCCACAACCTATATACCCAACTTCTCCTAAATGCTCACATCTACACACCTCGTCGCCCTTATGGTATGGGTCATCAAAGAAACAAAAACCTCCCTCTGTTTGAAGTCAGCGAACAAACCGAAGGGTATTGGGCCACGGGTGGAACCGTAGCTCCTTGAATCCCTTGGCCACGCTCGGCGGCGGCACTGGCTCGTGTCTTCTTGCTTGGTGGTTTGGTGTCGGCGGCTCTCAACATGCTGCAACAACACCATTTAACAACAAACCTTTGGCTCATAAGATTAAAAACAAAGGGAAATTTCAGATTTTCCATATACAAAAAGGTGAAGCTTTAAGATGGATTTTTTGCTCAAAATACTCAAAATCAAGTGCAAAAGATGATAGCATTAGCATCCTACAACCTCTTATAACCTTAAAAGAGGGATTGGATTATCAAAAATTGAAATTTGGGGACAAATCCTAGAAAAATCGAAACCAATTTCTACAAATTTTGGGCTTAAAATCTTAGTTTCTAGCATAAAAAACAAGAACTAAAGCAAGTTTCATAGAAGGTTATCACCTATAGCATGATTCTAAGCATAAAATCCGAGATTCTCAAGTCCTAATTGGTACTCTTCTACCCAAAGCATAAAAAGATAGTTGAAATACGATTACTTTGCAAATTGGAAGAGAAAACAAAGGAATGGATGAATAAGACGGATTAGAGAAGTGGTAGCACAAGATTCTTCAAGCTCTAATAAGGAGAAAATAATTTGAGAGAATTTGAGTTGAGGTAATAAAGTAGTGGTGTCGAAATAAGGAAGGGAAAGAGCATATAGATAGTCGAAAATTAAAATTGCGATTTCTAGGTAATTAGGGGCATTCGGTCGAGTACAAACCACACTCGGTCGAGTGCAAGGTATTCGGTCGAGTGTCGATATTGGCAGATTTAATCCAAGTTCTGCTTTTACGAACTCGGTCGAGTGACCTTTAAACTCGGTCGAGTAAGGACGACTCGGTCGAGTACGCTCTTGTACTCGGTCGAGTTTCCCAAAAACGTCTAAGAAAACAGTTTGTTGTTGTCGGTATCAGTGTTCCTTCAATACAATACGGCGTTCGGAGTCCAAGGAGCGTCTCGGAGCTCGTTACTAGTTAGTTCTTACCCGCGATACTAACAAAAGCTAAACATCATAGGTAAAAGCACTCTTATATGTTCTCATAGGCATTCCGACTTGACTCTTACCAACTTATATGCCATCTAAAACACCGACTCAAGACACACAATCATATACCGTAGCATTATACCCAAGACTCGCTCATACACTTAGATTTGTAGTACGTTCTGATACTCTACTACCAACGCACAAGCATAAAGGACAAAACATCATCCATACACATACGCATATACCCAGTAGCCATACTTCATCCACACCACATACTCATGTCACCTTTATACTAGCAACACATAACCGCACATAAATAAGTCATATTCAGCACACAACACACATGCAGTTTCAACTCAACATGCCACCCCGAGGTTACTGGCTTAAGCATCTTGAGGCCGAGATTCTGGAATGAGGGCGCCTTCTCGCCCAAAACCAATCATAGGGGCTCCCAACACACATACACTAGGTTCAATTTAGTTGAAACCCTACGTTCATTAGATTCATTGGTTACAGGTTCCAAAATCGTCGCTCTGATACCACTTTGTAACACCCCTAATTACCAAGGAGCCTTAACTAGGCCTTCCCTGAAAACTAAAGGTGCTACCATCTCGGTTAACCGAGGTAAGTATATCATATTGACCATCCGAAAATATTTAATAATGCTTTACATGAATACAACGAAAGACTTACGTACAACTCGGTTACATAATAAAAGAAAATACAACTGATAACTCCACTACCATCTATGAGCACCGCTATATCGTACGATCTCCCAACCCGCAGCATATATCACGTAGCATATCATCCATACATCCAAACTAAACCTGTAAGTCATCCTGCTCACCATCCTCGAATGGATCATCACAGATTTGAAAATACAACACGGGTTCAGTCAACTGTATAACCATACAACATATCATAATGCATAAAACAATAAAAATGAATTGTAACAACCATCTCCAAACTCCATAGTAATCAGTAACCGACTACGCACCGAGGTGTGTAGCCTTGCCAGATTACCATCGCAATAGGTAACCCTCGCCGCCACTGGGGACCGCATCCTTACCACCAAAACCACGCTCATCGTAACGAGCGAACCCAAGTCCATTAATGTGCACATCCCCCTTGCGTCGAGAAACACAAGAGGCGAACAATGGGGGTGAGACCATCTCTCGAAATGGCTCACAATAACAACACAATAACATCACCATAACTCAACCATACAATAATCATAGAGATCATCACATCATATACATACTGATACATAACCAACTAAGTAGGGAAACACCTACCTAAAACGCAATCCAAGAAGCACTGATCGTCAACGCACACAAGAACATGGAGGTCTGCCATCGACACCTACAACAACGACACGACTAACATTACAAACAACTATAACCCTAACCCAAAATCTACAGATGGTGGCGATGACTTACCTTACATGACAAACGGGTGACTAGACCGAAACCAACGCACACATCCACTCCCATAGAGGTCTCTTAGGTAGAGGCTTGAAAGAGAGATAGGGAGGAAATAAGCAGAGGTAGAAAAAAAAATGAAATGAATTGGTTTCGGGTTATGACTTCCGCGTAGCATTATATTACACTGTCACTCACGCACTCGGTCGAGTACCAACATACTCGACCGAGTCAGGCGTACTCGATTGAGTTCCCCACACTCGACCGAGTGTCCCCTGCTAGATCGAGTTCCTAGTGTCCTCATCAACGGGTCTAACATAATCAAGGGTACCTATGGTCGTCAACGGGTCCCCGAATAGGGCGGGTATTACAATGGGAACCCGACTACTCGTTGCGACGAGAGCCATTGGTTTCTATGGAGTTCGGAGATGGTGGAGTAGTGTTGAGTTATCTTGTGCATTGCATATTCTTTGTGTTGTTTTGTGAATAATTGAATAGTGGTACTGACCTTGTGTGGTGTTTTCTTTGGTTGTTGTCTTGTTTGTCTGTGTCTGCGGTGATCCATTTGATACTGCCAGAAAATGGTGAATAGTGAGAGTTTTTCAGATTGTCTATGGCTGCTGATTTAGTTACAGGGATTGGTTGATGAGGACGCGACGACATCGAGTTCAACTAGACTTCAGGATATTAGAAATCCACCAATTGTATTTCAGTTAGTAGATATCAAGGTTCTTTATGAATTGTATAAGTTGTAAACTTTTTGTACTAAATCACTTATATTAATTGCTATTTTATTGTCTAATGATATTTACCACCTCCAGTAACCGAGATGGTTATGCTTCCATTTGCTAAGGTAGACCTTGGCAAAGCACTTTTCTAAATAGGGGTGTTACAAACTGGTATCAGAGCGACGATCTTGGAACCTAAACAAATGAACCAAATGAACGTAGAGTGTCTAATAAAATGAACCCGGGTAGAGATTGTTTGTAGCTACCGCAAAGATTTGTGAGAAGTCCTAAAATCGGACTATTGGCCTTACGATCTCGAGCTGGTCACTACGGGTAGATGCGAGAGTGGGGTAGAATAAACATTATGTGCTTTATGTTTTGCAAGTTTTACAATGTGTTAGTTCATGTGGATGGATGTATATGTGTACAGATGTAGATATGTATAGTAATGTGGCGATTTTGAGAAGTAATATGGTTGATATGTGTATGATGATGAATGTGGAGAATGATATCAATTGTGATATGTTTTATATATGCTTCAAAGGGGAGATATGTGATGAGTATTTTTTGGTGGGCAGCATGAGTATGAATTGGTAAAAGTATGATGCGAGTTGTGAAGGAATCAAACATGCGAAGAAAGGCGACTTTTGACATGAATATTGAGTGTGTGTTTAATTTACATGTTGGTATGATAAAAACTCAACTAGGAGACTGATTTTAGGAGTGTTGAGTTGTTATTGTTTGCAATGGTAATGTTTAAGTTGTTTTGTTAAGAAAATTTGATTTGTAGGAAGTCCGATTATGGAAGGGCTGTCTTGAAACTGTCATAAGTCGAGTTCTAGGAATGATGATTATGTGATTTCAATCGGAGGTGATAGCTTGTTCTCTTAAGATTCTAAAGGTAGGCCACACGCCCAAAATGCCCACGAAACGAGTGAGATATGACTGTTTTACAAACAATGGACATTGCTGAGAACTGCGTTAGGCACTCGACCGAGTGAACCTTTATACTCGACCGAGTGGCCCTTACTCGATCGAGTGGATCACCACACTTAACCGTGTGACCCCTACGCGGTAGAGTTAGCCTTTTTACTCGACCAAGTAACCTTAATAACTGCTTTACGTGCTTCTGATCTCCCATACTCGGTCGAGTAGACTGAGGACTCGACCTAGTGACCCCTATATTGGTCTTATGCGTATATTTTGACCTCTTTTCATGTCATATTGTTTACAAAGATGTTCTTTTGAATCTTAATACATTGTTTTCATATGTATTAATTTATTACATGAGTTAGAAGAATCTTATAATGCGGGGGAGCATCATATGTGAGTGTGACGGATAGAAGTGAAGTTGATGAGTTTATTGAGTCAAAGGGAAATTTTTGTGATGTATGGTGGTCGTGAACTTGAGGAATGTAGTGATGATTGTATATGGTCAAGTGGTAATGTAAGTTTGCGGAATGTTAGAATAGAGGGTTGAAAAAGACATATGAGGGGATGTAAATTGCAATAAGTAGGAATTAATGGAGGGGAATAAGATTGCTTATGGAAGGGAATGAGATCTAGTAAACTTAGATCGATTTATGCCGCGAGGTGGATTTATATACAGCTATTGCATTTGGGAATTTGGATTACTAAGAAACGAACCCAGTGGTGTGATTTTTTGGGAAAGTAACAGTATGGATTGAAGTTTGATTTCTGGGAATATCAAAGAAAGGTGTAATTAATTAAAGATTAATCATTGATTGTTTGGATTTCAAGTGGTAACCGAGAACGAGTAGGATGTTGGAGAGATTTATTGATAGGAGTGAGTGAGGAGTTATGGATACAAATAATTGGGATTTGACTTTTAGAAGCATTGAGAACATAACTAAATTACTGAAGAGCTAGGTACTAGGAGTAAAGACTCGAGTTGTTAATTGGTGTTAAATCAAATAGAAATAATTATGGAATATTATATTTTTTGTTGGAAATCTAGCTCGATTTATTTACGTTTTAATAGTTTCCAAAATATAACATATTTATATTATATTTGTGTATGTTAAATAATTAACATCTTTATACTAATTAATACCATAAGTGGAGATGTTTATTTTAAGGAAAAACATCCTATTTTGGTACTTCAACCAAAACTAAATCCTACACAAATTCCCCTTTTCTTCCGATTTAGCCCTCTTATTTCACACCTTGAAAAAAAATTGAACCTCCTTTCTACCCTGACAATCTCCCTCGACCTTAAACCCCAAGCCCAACCAGCGACGACCACCGTTGAAATGGCCTCCGATGATAGGTTATCTTCTGAACCGGATGCACTTTTTCCGATTGCTTGTTTATCGTACTCTCCAACCCAGCAACATCATCTCGTTTCACATTTGCTTTTCACTAACAATCGCTGAATCGAGTCGGACCCTAAACTTTCTCCTTCTCCGCATTATCTCCGCCGCCATGCTCCGGCTTTTCCTTAAGGCCATGCCTGGACGGCCCCGCCTACCTTGTTCGGACTAAGTCCCGACCTGATTTCGTCTTATCGAGGGAAGGCTTTAACTTAGTTTGTCTTCAGTAACTGTTTTTTTTTGTGTTTGATTGCTTGTTCTTTGAAGGAGTTGTACGTAATTGGGATTTGATTTAGGTAATTTGGGTTATGGGGGATTTGGGGATTCTGATGATGAATATGAGCAAGATGATTCAAAGGTTGTTGGGGTTAGTGGGAGAATAAATTAGTGGTGGTTGTCGCCGAATGGTGGCGACCAGACCACGGTGGGTTAGGGTAGGGATGTATGGTCGGGGGTAAGGAGATTAGAGATACGTTTCAATTTTTTTTTGTGAAATGAAAGGGGCATAATCGTAAAAATATGTAAATTGTGTAGGATTTAGTAAAATGATGTGTAGGATATAGCACGTCCCTAAAAATTATATAGTATAATTAAATTTGTATAGTAATTACATTTTAGTCTCTTGGTTTCCAGATTATATATATAGTATTGATTAGTTTTCCTAGTTACTCGAGAACATGTAAATATGTAATTGTGAAAAAAAATGTAAAAAAATGTTATGGACTATAATTTAGTGTCATAACCTTAAGCAAATAACAGCCTAATAAAGTTAATGTTTGTATCAATATTGATAGCATATATTCCTGCCGTACCACACCAAAGGTAACGTAGGGAAAAATGAAGTATTTAAGAAAATGTCGAAAAAGTAAAGGTAAAGAGGGAAAAAATAGGTGAGGTATGTAATTGTGGGTTTAATTGTGGGTATGTAATGACATTTTGTGTAAATATCAAATGAGTAGAAGGATAACTTGGTAATGTTGTGCATGGGCCAAATAAGGAATGTTACCTTTGGTGTGGTACGTCCGTTTATAGTAAGTGTTACCTTTGGTGTGGTACGGAGAGAGTATCAGTTAAATAAACGTTTTAATTTTAAGCTATTGGCACTTTATTGGTGTCCCTTACTTTATCAATAGCAAAAGAAAGTCAATTAGTATATCTTAAACAAGAGCTGGGCAAAAGTAGCCATTTATCCAAACTATTCGACCGACATCCCATCCAAAAAACTGGATATCCAATTCGAAAAATGTTTTGGATCAGATATCATATTCGTGCATAGACCTACCATAAACTTGTGAAAAAAACCCTTATAGAGTGGCTAAACATACGGATTACGGAATATGCCATAAGATTAATGATTTAGATGGTTCAGTGCTATTGCTAGATGCATGTCAT
Organism: Silene noctiflora; assembly: GCA_009801015.1. Classification (NCBI taxonomy): domain Eukaryota; kingdom Viridiplantae; phylum Streptophyta; class Magnoliopsida; order Caryophyllales; family Caryophyllaceae; genus Silene; species Silene noctiflora. The sequence continues at coordinate 45,173 of VHZZ01005483.1, forward strand.
GTGGATTACTAAAAAATCAATGGCCATCATGTATTTGCCTTAATAAAATATACAAAAACTTCTGAGAGACGGTCTCTCAATCGCGTTATTAAAAGACCTCTCACATGATGGGGTGAGGGACCCACTGCTTTTTCTATTTTCCTATTATGTCTCTCACTAAATTAGTGAGAGACGGTCTCTCACGAGACCTACTGAATAAAATAATAATAGTGGATGTTTTAAGAACACTAAACCCACATAAATGAAACAGCATAGAAGTTTGCTCTCACTATGCCGATTAACGGCTATAATAACGGTCAAATAAGGTTTACTATCATTTTTAAACAAAAAAAGCGGCACCGTTCTAAAACCTACCGTTGTTAATTATTGACCACGGTTTTGAAACACGGAACCATTTTAAACAATTGAAAACGGTTTGAGAAAACCGTTGTCAAAACGAAGACAGCGGTTACATTCCGTTGTCAAATATAGTACTGTCAACGGTTTTACAGAACGAAAACCACTATTAATGTTTAAGAACGGATACACAACTGTTGCCTTATATGATAATGACAACGGTTTTTAATGAACAAAACCATTTTTAAATATTAGGTATGACAACGGTTTTATTTCGTTATCAATCTCCATCGGAGGGAAAATATTTAAAACCATTGCTAATTCAATACATATGACAACGGTTCTTGTCCGTTATCTTTATTTTTTGGCGGAAAGTATTAATTAGCATTGGAGGGGAAATATGTCACGGTTTGGTATTTAAAAAAACCGTTGTCAGTTAATTTTAGACAACAGTTTTATCATAACCGTTATCGTTTTATTGTATATTTTTTTTTAAAAAAAAATTGGATTTTAGCAGGTTCCATCGCCTGCTGAATATGCTATTTTTTCAGTAGCATTTCAGCAGCTACACACTGCACTGCAAAAATTCAATCCAACATCAAAATAATACACAGAATGATCAATTCAATCCAGCATCAAAATAATACACAGAATGATGAATTCAACCCAACATCAAAATAATACGATAGGGTGACCAAAACTCAATACACATGGCTCTGTATATACACATACATTGCAGCGCACTAACAAGGCTGCTGAAGTGAAAGAAAATATTTGGCCCACCGATCTCTAACATCGTTGATTTCTTCTCTCGAGTAGCTCGGCGCTCCGTTGAGTTTTAGTGGAAACGAGAAATCAAAATATAAAGAATAAATGGAAATATACAGAATTAAACCCAAGCAAGTTATAAAATATTTGAATTGACTTTCTTTTGCTAATCATTTTATTTGAGTTTCTTTATTTTATTAAACATAAAATATTGTAATATTTAGCCTTAATAATCTCCAACATGGACCGACAAACGAAAAATGTGCATTATTTATTGTCTGGCTGTAAAGGAGACTATTATATAAATCACACACAAATAACTTAAATTAGATCAATCTGTCGCATATATATAAATTAAATTATACGAGTTATTATTAAGAAGATACGTACTTGTACCACGACAATGTTTGGAGGGGCGTTGTAGTCCAATTGCTCAAGTGAAGATATTCTTCTTTTTCATCAAAAAATCTAATTCAAACACGAAATTATAATTAGCATATATATGGGTCAACAATATTGATGTGACATTTAAAGGATATAGAATTCAAACGCCATATAATAACAAATGACATTATTAAAGGCCGGCTGTAATTAAACTTGGCTTATTATGTCAAACCATAGAGTTTCTCTCTAAGAACTTTGAAATGAAAGATATGGGGGAGGCATCCTATGTGATTGGAATAGAAATATTTCGTGATAGATCACAAGGATGGTTAGGATTGTCTCAGAAAGCGTCTATTAATAAAGTTCTGGAGAGATCCAAAATGGACAAGTGCTTTGCAAGTGTTGTTCCAATTTAGAAGGTAGATAAATTTAGTCTCAATCAATGTCCAAAAAATGAATTGGAACGTAATCAAATGGAGCAAATTCCTTATGTGTCTATAATTGTGTAGATACTCGTATCTGTTGATATTGACATTTATAGAAATCTCGTCAAACATCCGATGATGATAGGACATGTACTTCGAGTTGCCATTGGTCATTATTTGGGTTCGTTTTACGATGTAGAATGGACGTTGTCGATGACACGTTTTATGAAATGTTTTAATTCGTTTTATTAATTTAAATGACATTTAAATTAATGATCCTTTAATTCTTTTTTATTCATTTTATTTGAGTTTATTTATTTTATTAAAAATAAAATATTTGGATTTTCTTATTTTAATCGGTTTAGTCTATTTATCGATTTAAATTGATTTTGTTCGTTTTAATCGATTTATTTGACAAATTGGTCGATTTAATTTATTTATTTCATTTTATTGAAAATAATTTGATATTTAATTTTATTGAAAATAAAATTTGATTTCAAAGATCATTTTAGAAAGTGAAATTGTTTTATAAATCGGTTTTGAAAACCTCGATTTTAAGGCGGTTTATGTATACGTTTTCAAGCTCGTTTCTCACTTGATTTGGATCCGATTTTCGAGGTGATTTCGACCCAGCATTTGCCCCCATAGACCCAGGTTCGAACCCCTACCATAGAAGCCCAAATTCTTCCCTTTTTCCTACCCAAAACTCGACTCAAGACAGCCCACCAACACCCACGCACACTCTGTTTTTGCAGCACCAAAACCCGTCTTAAACTCGCCCAAACCCGCTTCCTACCATACCCATGGGCCATGTCCATGCATGCATCCCATAATACTTCTTCGTGGTCTACCTACCACGAAACCAAGCCTAAAACCCTTCCAAACCCACGCACAAACAGGCCCCAACGGAGCTGCAAACTGACTTAAAACCGCTACCCTTTAATCCTAACCCATACCCGAGTATCCTACCCACATTAACCTACCTTAACCACAAATAAAACCCCTCAAAAAACCTCTTAAACCCTCTTTAACGTCCATGGACAGCCGCTCCAAAAAAACAGAGCATGAATGTGTCCCTATTTGGCTTCTAAATCCATCTCCAACACCCTCTCAAGCCTCAAATCGTGCCTTCATTAATTACACTAACTTAAGCCTCAAGAAATACCCTAAAAAATCTAACAAATCCTATCCAATTCCCCTCGAAAACCGCAGCCAAACTTTCACACAAACACAACCAGTCCAACACAAACACCTCCTCTCAACCCTATATTTCGAGCCCTATTTCTCCCTATAAATACCCAGTATCTTGCTAAATTATGATCCCTGAATCTCTTCATACATCCCTTAACAATCCAGAAGAAACCAATCCATAAAAAAATCCTAGAATTGCCATGAACTAACTCGAAAAACCGAGTGTCTGCATACTCTGTTTATCGCGTCTTTACAGCAGCCCTTTCCTCCTCGGTTTTAGTATCCTTAATGTAACATCTAGAATCAAAGCTTTATACTCCGTAATTTAAAAACCTACGTCCTTCCACGATTCCATAACATCTTTTATATCAAAAATCCATTAAAAAACGAGTTCACAAATCATGTTTGAAAATCGCTAGTCACAAGCTAAAATCATGATTCAATTCGTATTCAAGTTTAATTGTTTTCGTCGACGACTCCTCGAGATAAATTCCTACTATCGATTACGAATCAAGACTTCTTAAATGATACATGTAGTTTTAAGGGTGCCTTAAAACTCCTTCCTTTTCTCTCTTTTATTTCCATTTTCATTTATTTACATAGTTTGTTCTATTATTATTGTTATTATTATTATTATTGTCTAACATCGTCAAACTAGTAAATACTAACTATGAAATTTAGTTTAGATACGAGTATGAGTTAAAGTACCGTTTTAAATACGTGCGTTGACTTGGTATGGCCCCCTGCCCCCTATAATTCGTCTGAAGTCATCGAAGTGCATATCCTCGTGTTTGAAATAGGGCAATTTGTTAATTGAATTAATTTGAATTGCAAATCGATTAAACCGCTTTCTCTGTTTTCTTTTTATTCGGTTGTATCACACGTTTTTTATGGCTATATTGGACCAATAATTTGATAAAATTGACTAATTGATGACTTAGTTTAAAATTATCAAATTAATTAGACATTAGGGTTTTAATGACTTAATTTGTTATTAACATACTAAACTGACGACGTAGTCTATATAATTGCAAATCCTTTTTCATTAGACATTAAGATGTAAATAACCTAAATTTTAAATTAAATCGATAACTTTCTCTAATTAATGAATTCATCTCTTCTATCGCTAATTTCTCGCTAGTATAAGAATGTGTGCTTAACACCTTCTTGTTAACATTCGATGACGAAATAGGATTATCGATAACTTTCTCTAATTAATGAATTCATCTCTTCTATAGCTAATTTCTCGCTAGTATAAGAATGCGTGCTTAACACCTTCTTGTTAATATTCGATGACGAAATAGGATTAAAAAAGGAAGTAGAATTTGACCCTTAGGCCGAATAGATCACACCCCCTAGTCTTCCTCTTTTCAATTCGTTTTGTTGCAATTTGATATGTTAATCAATCTAACTTAGATATTTTATTGGTTTTGTCATAGTTTGTATGCTTTGTTTCATTTGTCGTAATTTGTATGCTTTATTCATTTGTCGTAATTTGTATGCTTTAATTCGTTTGTCGTAATTATGCATCAAATCTTGTCATATGCTAGAATCCGAATTGACTTAGAATAGGTCATTTATGCACCCATGTTGGGCTGTGTGGGCTGTGTGTGTTTCGGCCAAGAGGCCTATTTTGTTCATTTTGTTTGCATCATTTGTGGTACAATTATTCGTTGGTTTTATTATAATTGTAATTGTAATCTAACCATCTTATGCAGCGCCGCTAGAGTAAGAATTCTCTTTCTCCCTTTTGGATGTTTATTTTTTATTAGAATAGTCTTAATGAACATTCGCATGCTAAATTTACTCTACGAGTTTATTTGCATTAAACCGACATAGAATTAATGTCACATGCTTAGGGTTTAAAATAACGGTTGCATACCGCATGCGATACGTAGCCAAATAGCCATTATTTTATCTAGTAGAGACCGTTATTGTAACGGGCGGGGTTAGGTGTTTTTCTTAATGAAATTAAATTAAGCTTCCTAACACGAAAACTCACACGAATTCAAGATCTCTACAAAATTGGTTTCTAAAAAATTCCATTAAAAATTTAGTGGCGACTCTTTCGAAAGGAAAATGTTTTTTTGAAATAAAAGTATCGCGCAAGTTGGAAGCTTGATATATGCACAGACTTGTACTAGACCTGACATCAGTTTTGCTGTCGGAATGCTGGGACGGTATCAAAGTAATCCAGATCACTAGAAAGCTGCTAAAAAAGGTGTTAAATAAGTATTTGCAAGGAACGAAAGATCATATGCTCACTTATAAAAGGTCTGATCATCCTCTTTAGGTGATAGGATATTTAGATTCAGGCTTTGCTGGATGTGTGGATACAAGAAAATCCACCTTTGGTTATTTGTTCNTGGATGTGTGGATACAAGAAAATCCACCTTTGGTTATTTGTTCATTCTAGTCAGATGAGCAATTTCATGGAAGAGTGTGAAGCAAAGTGTCATTATTGCTGCATCCACCCTGGAAGTTGAATTTGTAGCATGTTTTGAAGTTACGGTTCATGGTTTATGGTTGCGGAATTTTATTTCAGGACTTGGAATAGTTGGCAGTATCTCTAAGCCGCTGAAAATTTACTGTGACAATTTTGTAGTTGTTTTCTTCTCTAAAAACGACAAGTATTCGAAGGGGGTTAAGCATATGAAATTGAAATACTTTGCCGTTAAAAGAAGAAGTTCAAAACAAAGGGTATCGATCGAACATATTAGCACAAAGCTTATGGCTGTAGATCCATGGACGAAAGGACTACCCCCTAAAGCATTTATTGAACATGTTGATAGAATGAGGATCATGGGATGTCAGCCTTAATGTTGTTATGTTTTATGTGATTGACATTTTGAGCTCATTCATTTTTTTTTTTTTTTTTTTACGGGACTTATTGAATCTTATTATTTATGATTGGTATATATACATGATACTTTACGTAAACAAGATTATTTGTCTTTGACAAGACATTATCGTTAGACCGTTATTGAATGCCTTAATTATTGTGTCATTTTGAGTGTAAAGCTAGCAATGTGATACATAGAAGGGACTCTGTCCATAAAATGACATAGAACCGCTATGATCCTAACCATCTTTTACGCTTGATTTGATTTGCCGTTGTAATCAATATTATGATGAACTTAGCATATATTTTTGCGCACTTAAGTTATTTTACACCAACTGATGGCTTATATACGTTTGAGCCAAGTGGGAGAATGTTAGACTTTATGAGTTATAAGTTCGGCTCATAAGTCTGTAAACCTTATTGCTTTATTTGACTCAAGTATGGTATATTTTATGGTCTAATATATGTAAAGATAATATTCTATTGGTTATAAAATAACGTAAATTCCTAATATATTCTGATGGTGAATATGAATAAATAAAGGCTCTAGGAATTGGCACTCTCTCAACCCATTGGAGAAGTTTTACGCCTCCTTCAAACAAAGACTTGTCAAGTATTAAAGGGGTCAAGAGAGTGAAACACAATCTCAGAAATTAATCGGTTTCACTGCTGCTCTTAACTTCTTATCATAGATCAAGGTAGGTAATCATAATGTTCAAAGGTCTTGGCTTTATGTTAGTTATCAAGTTAAATTTACATGATGATGGGATATGGTAATGCTTGTCGTATATGGAGTTCAGTTGGTTAGAGTATGTTGAGAAGAGGATGAGAGAAGAGTGCCTGAAATACAAGTTCATCTCAGCCGTTGTTTTTTGTAACTCCACGTGTCAGTGGATTAAACAAGACTAGACCCTCCAGATTTTTAGAGTAAATTAATAATTACTCCCTTTTACATGCCACTTTTCTAAAATAATACCTTTTCATAAATTTTTTATTATTTTACTCCTCTTAAATGTTCTCAGGTAAAAAATCGCATCCATTTGTATATTTCGATGAAAAATCTTATTTTATGACGAGATTGCCCCTTGTGTATTCTTTTTTCTTTCTTTGCTCTTTTGTTATGTCTTTACATTCAACCATTTCATCAATCATTTTTCTTTTTCTTCACCTTCTTCAAAGATCCAAACAACCCAAATCAAATCCATGCTCCACCCAATTTCATCAATCAATCATTATATTTCATCAATCAATCATTCTTCTTCTTCTTCTTCTACTACTACTCCTCTTACACTCATTTATTACTCTTTCTCTCTCTCTTAAAATCCTCATTTTTCTTAACTTGCTACTTCAAGGGTTTTCAAATTTTTCCCCAATTGAAAAACCCAGTTTTTATTTTCCTCTCTAACCCCCTAATTTTTGTGGATTTATTCAACCGATTACCGCCTTAGTAATCAAAATAGCGGGTTTTGGCATCATTTTCATTGAAAAATCTGATAAAAGCGCCCAATTTTTCTGGGTTTATTCAACCCATGATGCGGACTGATTTGATTGTTTGCGTGGGGTAAGTGATGAACTACCCACTGATTTGAGTGTTAAGTAATGGATGAAGGAAATAAGGGGTACTGGATTAGGATTGAGCATGAAATGGATGTAGTTTCGAGGCGGATTCGAATTCCATAGAATGCTAAGCGAATTGTTATGGAATTGTATGTCTCCTACCATGGAGATGACAAGTTTTGGTACTCTAATCCTTCAAATGAGTACATTTAATTGATCCCAAACACCAAAGCAGCATAAACGAACAGCAAGAACACCATGAACTATATAAAAACATAAAGAAGGGTAGTTTCGTCATAAAATTAAGCATTTAAACAGAAAATTTAAATTTTGACGGAATATGTCACCGGAATGTGCGAATGGGTGCAATTTTTGACCTGAGAACATTTGAGGGGAGTAAAATAATAAAAAGTTTATAAAAGGAAGTTTTTTTTAGAAAAGTGGTATATAAAAAGGAGTAATTATTAATTTACTCTTATTTTTATAACTAGAAAGGATTCGTGCACCTTCCGTATATGTCTATACCAAAGTATTTACAAAATTACTAAAATAGATTCTCTCCATTTTTTTTTCTGATTTTATCACCATTTCCTCTCACAAAATATTATATATTCCAATTACATTTATTTACCTTTTTATTTTTAAATAGATCTCTATTTTTTTTTTTGAAATGAAGAGGATTCTTACTACAAAATTATAAACATACTTTTTTTTTGAGCATGTAGTTAGCTGAAAAAAATTTTACTTCTACTTCACTATAATAATCCAAACTTAATTTTCTAAGAACATACATTCATTAGAGAAAATTATATTCAAAATTTTGATTATAATAAGTAATTTTTATCTTTTTATAATTTATACTAGTAAAAGTTTCAAAGCCATAATACGATAGTCCACTAAATATAAAGTCATAGGGAATAGGTGATTAGTCGCAATTTGGGATCCTCTCCATTTCCATTAGAGTCGATTTTGTTCTGCAACGATTTAACGGTCATATTTTCAAGCAATAGATGATGAATTGAGGGTGAAATAATAGAGAGGATCCTAAGCCAATTAGTTATCATAGCTCCATAGATTATAACATCCGTCGTAATCATCATCATGATGATCGTCGCTAGTGGTGGCGGTCAGCCGAGGTGGACTAACCATCATTGCTCCTGCCATTTCAACAAGCAAGTTAGGCATATCGAACAATGCTTCTATATCCACAAACTCCTGCTCCTCCTCCTCCTTAACATCTCCACCAGCACTACCACCTGCTTTCTCCCCTGTCGTCTCCTCTACCAGCTTCCTCTCCTCTGGCCGTCTCATATCAGCTGCGGCAGCTGCCGCCTTCCGAATATCTCCTGGTGCATTGGTCGCCGGAACCGGGTACCGAGAAACATCCTCCGGGAAGTTCAACACTGCCTCACTTCCTTTGAGGGCAAGGGCTGCCACGTCGTAGGCAGCCCCCGCCATTTCAGGAGTGGGGTAGGTGCCTAACCAAATTCGGTTAGTTTTTTTAGGTTCTCGGATCTCCGAGACCCATTTCCCACCCCGGGTCCTAATCCCCCGGTAGACTGTGTGCTTTCCTGTCGGGGACTTAGATGCTGACAAAGGCATCTTAGTCCCCGCTGGATCACCTTGTCGAAATCTGTCCGATGTCAAATTATTCAAGACCATGCTGGACTGGTCACGAAATTGAGTATTAGGGTGACATTGGTCGCGTTGATCAAAAGGCGGGATTGGTATCGAGAATGGATATTGTCGATTTTGTTCGTTCACATTGGAGGAATGAGATTGGTCAGCCATTGTAATAGTAAATGTGAAGTTATATTATGTTATTGTATAGAGAAGGAAGTTTTAGTATTAGAATAAGAATGAAGTAAAAGGAGAATGATTTTACGTAGAATTTATACATATGAATATTATATGAATAGATAAGTGGTGAAAACGTGGGATAATCGCGGACTAGTCATGAACACCAAAAAGGTAATAAAAAGGTGTATTTCAACGTCTTGCATGGCGGTTCGAAATGGGGTATTGCTGTATGGCTTTAGGGCGTTTAAGGATTGCAACACGTCCTATCAAATCCGGCAAGTTGAAGTGCTTTGAAAGGGCTAGGTACAAAAGAAATTCAGCTAGTCTTGTCACATGGATATATTTGTCTATTTAATCCCTCTTAAATAAAAATTTGGGAAAGAAAATACCGTATGCAAAATTAAGATTTGTTGTTTTGCCACATATGAAACTAGACTTGACATTTAGGTTCTAAGTTCAACTTATCGTTAATAAATCAAACTTGATTATATTCTGAATTCAGGAATGATGAAACTTTTGGTCTAATATTAATATCATGCTACATCATGAAAGTGGGTCATTTTGACACCCATTAGAAGAACATAGATAGAACTCACTTCATAAGTTCAATAAATTTCCATTCTAACACCAATTAATGATACCAAAAACAACTCTGTAGCTTTTAAAGTAGTGAATTTCATCCTCATTTTGTCAATTCGGCATAATCACATACGGGTAACCCAATTAATAAGAGCTTTAAGGTTGCGGAATAAGATTGTTAAAGAGAAAATGGAGGTAAGAAAATTGATAAAATTTGACATCACAAAAAAGCATTTTCACCTTATTGGCTTTACGTGGTTTTTAAGATAATAGATTAGACATTGTATATTTGTATTTAACCCCTACTGGGTGTAGTTAATTGTGTCATTAATGGTAGACCATTGGGGGTCCATGTATGCTGGTGTCTCATAGAGTACGCCATAGACAATTGAAGTTAGTAATGACTAGAGGCCTAGAGCTGTTCACAAGTCGGATTAAGACCGGGTTTATTGAGGTCAAGTTTTGATCCAGAAAAACAAAGAAAATAGTTTGTGTAATAATTGACACATGAAAGGAAGTCATTTTCTAAATAAAGCTAGACCGCATGTACTAAAATCAAGTAACGCGGTCAAGTTGGTTCGAGCTGTACTAAAACTTGACAATTGACAATGAAAAGGACCTTAACAAAAGTTGAATGATCTGAACAAGTGTGCCTTTCTGGCTTTCGGGATTTTGTTTATACGAGTCAGAGCTCTTTTTTTAAGCAGTTTGCGTGTTTTTAAAGTAAGCCAACAAGGTTCAATTACCCCACTTATTCCAAATCACTTCACCATGTATGCGCATATATTTGTGATATTGGTAACTTCCTAGCATGCCAAAAAAAAAAAAAAAAAAAAAAAAAAAAGTATGATTGACCAAAATCTTATGAATTTGTGAAGTTTCATGACCAAATTCATAAGAAATTCCCTTCTTTTCGATTTGAACTTATGTGATTTTTAGGGATGATTTTAGCAAGCATGTAAAAAAGTGTTGACAACACTAGTGTAATGGATTTTGTATATTTTGTCTTTCTCAAAAATGCAAATTCCTAAAGCAAATGGCTAAAAAATGGAATCAATTTACTTTTGGAAATATTTTTAGCCGAGGAAAAATTAGAGAATATACAAAACCAACTTGGTTCATCCCATATAACGTTTTTAGAAGTCGCGCAGTTGAAATGCCTAAAAAAGCGTGATGCCCTCCTTGACTATGAACGCATTTATTGACAACAAAATATTCGAATAAACAAAGCTAACTTTGGAGAAAACAATTCTAAGTAGTTTCAAAACCATGCCACTATTCGACGTAGTATGTAGAAATGGTATTAAGCAGTTTATAAATAAGAATGGGGCTTGTATTATTGATAAATACCTCATTCAACAAGAAATATATGATGAATTCAAACTGAGGTTTACAAAGAATCACCTATGTTATTTTGATATAAATGAGGATTTTAAGTCTATTAGTGGAATAATAACAGATGAAGATAACAAATTTCTTACAAATACGAAACTGTTTTCAATTTAGCTGCAAATAAAAGTCCAGCTCCTAACGGCTTTCCTGCAGAAATTTTTCGAAAATATTGGCATATAGTTGGAAATTCTTTTACTAAAGAAGTTTTAGCATTTTTTCATTCTACTAGACCTCCATAAATAAGTCAATAATACATTAATAGCACTAATTCCTAAAATTGATAATTCCCAATCAGCAAACCATTTTTTGCCAATTAGTCTTTGTTCAACAATTTATAAAATTATTTCAAAATTTTTAGCAAATCATCTACGAAGCATATATTACATAAGATTATACATCCGTTCACGGTGCTTTTACACCTAATCTCTTTCTTCAGGATAATAACCCTTTAGCGCATGAGATTTTTAATTCTTTTAAGCGTAAAAAAGATAAAAAGGAGGATGGATTGTATTAAACCCAATATGGAGAAAGCGTATGACCGGCTACTATGGAACTTTATAGAAGAAACTTTTATACAAATGGGTTTTAATTTTCCTTAGATTTCTTGGATTGTGGAACGCATTAAAATTGTTTCTTTATCAGTTCTTGTAAATGGAAGACTACACCAACTTGAGGTATTAGACAAAGAGACCCCCTTTCGCCATATATTTTTTTTTTATTATGTGTGATGAGGTTTTAGCAAGATCTCTACAAAAGAATAGTGATCGTAATTCTAGTGATATTGGTATTAGAATTGGATCTGGATTGGAGAAAATTTTAATTCATTCCTTACTTTTGTGGATAACACCGTCATTTTCGCTAAAACCTCTAATCAGAGTTGTAGAATTATTAAATCTATTTAAGATAAATTTTGCACGATTTTAGGACAATGTGTTAATTTTGACAAATCAACTTTCCAGTGCACTAGAAATATTGACAGCTCACTTCGTGAGTCTTTTAGAGGCATTCTTTGTATGAAGGAAGAAGCTCATTTAGCTAAGTACTTAGGTTGTTTTTTAATTGACAGTAGAGTGATCACTAAAACAACGTTTGAAAGTATAATTGATTCCTCGTGCGCTCAATTATCGAAATGGAAAGCGAATTTTATATCACAAGCAGGTAGACTAGTTCTTGTTAATGCTAACTTAGCTACGAAGGGAACTTTTCGAATGCAAAGCTTCCTTCTTCTATCAAATCCGTAACAGATTAGACCAAATTAATAGAGCGTTGAGTTATATGGAGCACTACGATAACGCTCATCTCTTGAACATAGTTTGGTGGAGTCCAACCTTAAATCACCAATTGTAACACCATTTTCTCTAAAAAGTTGTGCATCTTAGCTTTGTATAAATATTGCATTCTATTCTCACCCTTTTGAGGATGTGGGGAGATGAGTCACCTTAGGGGACGGGAGCATGCGTCGGGAAGCGGTCTTGTCGCCGGTATGCTGGTATAGGTATGTTTTTATCGTCATCGTCTGTTTTAGTTTTAGTAATGTATGTAGTAATAGTGATAGATGTCGTAATGTTTGGTATAGGATGTTCAATGATTGCTTGTTGTTGTGAGGCTGTGTGCGGAATCGTTGCGGTTTGCTAGAGGTAGGGTTTCCCTACTCAGTACTGTATATTTGGAATGTTTATGACTATGCTTATGAATGTTTGTA
>VHZZ01005486.1:26401-39941 GCA_009801015.1 Silene noctiflora
ATCAAATGCAATCCTAAAATAGAAAGGACAACAAATGACTGAGACACCCCAAAATGGAAAAGGACAACAAATGACCGGGACGGAGGGAGTAATATTTATCGTCTTAAAATGAGCCGATGAAATGAATAATAATAACCAGAACCAAACCACACCCAACATTAAATTTGGCCCAAACGGAGCTCAACTTGACAAAAAGAGTAATGTTCACTCGATGAAATCCAAACTCTTACATAACCCCATACGGCTGATTGCCAGCCTCTCTACGTGATCTTCAAATGCTGAGTATTCTGTCTTCTGATATAGATGTGGAAAGCTGCGATGTCACCAAATACAGTGCTGATCTATTCAGAGCTGCCTTGAGTGGCGATTGGCAAACAGTGGGCACGATTGCAGTATGGGCTCCGGCCTGGTTTCGCACAGGAATAACCAAGGGAGGAGAGACGGTTCTACACATTGCAGCAGCTGCCAAGCATCTCCGAGTTGTTGAAGTAGTGATTACGAACGACCCCACTTCTCTCATGTACACCAACAAAGATGGCAGCACACCATTTTGTTTTGCTGCTGTGTCTGGAGTTGTTGAGATTGCAGAAACAATGCATTTGCAGAACAATGAGCTGCCTTACATTCGAGGTAAAGACGGGATGACCCCGCTTCATATGGCCGTTTTGCTCGGTCACCGTGCTATGGTATGGTACTTACTTAAGGTAACCGATAAAAAAAGGTTGACTACCCAGGACCGCATTGAGATACTCGTGAGTTCCATTGACAATGATTTGCTTGGTAAGCAGCTCTTCATTCCTTTGTAGATCCCAGTTATAACACAGCAGTAATAAGATTATGCTATTGGGCACCGGCTTTCCAAAGTCCATAGTCCATACTCCATACTCCATACTACCTGAGTAATTAGAGAGTCAAAGTCCCGAGCAAATAGAGAAAGCATTTCTCTATTTGCACAAGACGGTTGCATTCAGTTTTTCCTTAAACATAAGAAAGTTTATAGTTGATGACAGTTCTAATAAACGACAGATGTAGCATTACATATCCTCGAGAGGAACATGCATTTGGCCTTCCTAGAAGATGCAAGGGGGGAAACGGCATTGCATGCTTTGGCCAGAAAGCCACTAAAGCAAAATGGAAGCCAATCGTGCATTTGGCGAATATTCTCGAATAGCTGCCCAAGTACAGGCATAGAGTCTAAAGAAGAATTGAAGCTAACCGAAATCCTGTGGAATCAAATAACACAGCAAAAGAAGGAAGATATATCAGCATCAATTCGCAAGCCATGGAGATTATTGTTTGTTGCAGCTAAATTAGGAAAGGTTGAATTTCTAAAAGTCCTAATTAAAGCTTATCCTGATCTAATATGGAAAATAGATGAAAATGGATACAGCATTTTCCACATTGCTGTTATTCACCGTCAAGTGGAGATCTTCAAGATAATACATGAGATCGGAGCTATCAAGGATTTAATAGCCACATACAAAGATGAAGATAAAAATAATATGCTCCATTTAGCCAGCACGTTGGCCCCCATCAATCGTCTTAGTAGTGTATCTGGAGCAGCTTTACAAATGCAACGTGAATTACAATGGTTCGAGGTAATAGTAGCCATAACTTAACACTCTTGTTCGTCCTTATGTTATTTTGACACTTCACTTTCGTTGCATGTCAAGTGTTCAAGACTTCAAGCTTCCGACAAGACATCTTGAGATTTCATTTAAGGCGGAAGACATTGATCTTACACAACTATTTTTAGACAAGTGTCAGGAGTAAAAAAAACATTATTTAGGCTGCAAACATTAGTTGCATGTCAAGTGTTCAAACACTAGTTGCATGTTGTGTGTCAGACACTTAGACATTCCAACATGAACACTTTATTTAGGCTGTAAACATAATATATTCACAAAATAGACGTAACTACACTCAAAAATAGCGTCGATTGTGACACGTGCAACCGAGACGAAGTAACATATACCTCAGACTACTAAACCATTTATGGGGTAATTGTTTTACCTTGTTTTTACTGGAAATCAGGCAGTCAAGCAGATAGTGAGATCGGAATACACTGAAGCAGAGAATATGAACAATAAAACACCTCAGACCCTATTCAGTGAAGCGCACGAGCCATTAAGGAAGCAAGGGGAAGAGTGGATGAAAAAGACGTCTGAGTCATGTGCCCTTGTTGCAGCTCTTATTGCAACCATGGTGTTCTCTGCAGCCTTCCAGTTGCCCGGAGGTCTCAACAATGACACAGGAAGTTCAGTCCTAGTGAAAAATACAGCATTTGTGTTTTTTGCTATGTCAAATGCAGTGTCATTGTTCACCTCAACAGCTTCAATATTGATGTTTTTATCAATCCTCACTTCCCGATACTCTGAGAGAGACTTCCTAGTATCTTTGCCACAAAAGCTCATGACGGGACTCATCTTGCTACTCATTTCAATAGCCACTATGGTTGTGGGGTTCACGGTTACCTTCTTCATAACATTCCAAGAGGGTATGAGATGGCCTCCAATTACAATAGCTGTGCTTGCCTTGGTTCCAATTACACTATTCGGACTGCAACAGTTCCCTTTATTGATGGAAATGTATTACTCAACTTACAAATTCCGAAACTTGTTTCTACCAGGACAACAAAAGCTTTTTCAAGTTCTTCCCTCAGGAATCACCTGGACAAAACCTGATGTATCATGTTATCCACTGAAAGAACGTCATGTGGATTATAGCTTAGAAAGCTACTTGCCACCGGACAGACGTTTGACTGACTTTGACATTGTCAGCGTGATATACACAGTATAGAAGAGAGATATGGGGGAAGAAGGTAAGGGAGAGGGCTTATCAACGTCGAAATGGAGTTGGCTTTTTTTTTTTCCAATAAAATTTTAGGAATATGGTTTCCATTATTTTAGTTCAAATCAGTGGTTTCTCAAGCTGTGTTCGAAATGGAGTTGGCTTTTGTTTTCCAGTAAAGTTTATCAATTCTGTAAGACTGCCTCATCAATATTATGCATATTTATAAATGTTTCTTACAATGTTTTGGGACTTTAAACAGTATAAGTGAATAAATTCATCACATTATCCTTCGACGGTTACTTTTCTCTACTTTTTTTTGCAGATGCTAATTTCCTAATCTTCGTAAAGTTTCTGCTGAAAGAAATACGAATCTAATAAGGCAGAATAAACAAAACCATTTTCTGCATTGTATGCTAACTAGACCAAAACCAGGAATCAAAATGCTCTTACTTATTCTTAGTGAAGCATCGAACTATGAAAACTAAAATTAAGTAAACAGAGAAGGCCCGGTATCATACTCAAATCAAACTCTTTCCGGTGTAATAAGTTCTTCATCAACATCATTACTGTCATTCTCATCATCTTCCTCCGGGAGAAAACTCCTACAACGGCATCCACTATACACACAAGTCAAAACATAGCGACATGTAGTAGAAGCAATGTAAGCATATTTTTCGTCTTTCGTTTTGGAAATAAAATGCAGCTTTACAACGTAACAGAAGACTAGTCTTAACTCTTAACAGTAGGATAAAACCGGGAATAGCAGTTTTCCACCAACTCATCTAGATGACACATTCTATACAGCAGGATAAAACCAGGAATACCATAAAGTGACAGTACCTCAAGTAACATAACGCGAGCTTAGATAACCTTAAATCTACAGCAAGATATGACTCCCTTCTTGATGCACCTCCTATTGAACAGTACTGCCGGAAACCAGAGACACCGTGAGTTCGTGACTAAAGAGTGGTGGTCTCAACTCACCTATCTTTTCTCAACATGAAACGCTCTTAAATGAGCCATTAAAGTAGAAAATACGTAAAATCTGAAGGCTCTCATTTTTGGTTGCCCATATACGATCTTACAATACTAAGCCTCAATGCAACCACCACCGACCACAGGAGTAGAACATTAACTCTATATGACAGACAATCTCTTATGATCAACTTATCGTAAAACCCGTGTATTACTAGTTTACTACATGTGATATGTCTTGCATTATCTTATCATGTGAGACGGTTTCACACGACTTACTTGAATTCTCGTGGCTAGCTGGACATCCTCCATAGTTCATTCCCATCACGAAGGCACTAACTACTAGTAGATAGAAGTCATTAATTAACTATTAGTAAATTAAAGTCCAATTAAAAACTATTCGAGGATTAATGAATTAGTTACTGTTGACCTTGAGTAAATCGACACGTTCTTGCATTGCAGCAATGTGGGAGACAATAAATTAAAGCGACAACTAAAGCAATGCAACAAAACTGAAACCTCACATATTCACCTTGAAAACAATCACAGACATAGTCAAGTCAATTGATGGCTTCGGCTCCGAAATGGTTGTTGTTGATATTGAGTCAATTGGATCCACAAAAGTCGTCTTGAAAGTAGCCTCTGATGTGTTGTCAACTGAATCCTCGACATTGTTATTCGCATATGAAGAGGATGCGGTTAATTTAGAACATCAGAGCTCAAGAACCCCAGACAGAAGCAGATAAGAAAATCATTGCAGTACATAGGGAAAATGAGCTTGATGCGGAGCATGCAACTGATCCAGCCGAGCCATTACCTACAGGAGGGATTCGATCATGCGACCCACCGCCTGGTGAGTTATAATGCTTACATAGTTGCATCTAACTCTGGTTGACAAGCCATGAGACTTTGGCTGTCATGCCTCTATAGTTGGTACAATTAAGCCCGGCCCAAATCATCCGTCACTCTTAGAATTTGGCAGAGCAAAACCATCACAACCCAAGGTTACGCTGATATTCAATACAACCCGATTTGACCCTCACCAACCCAAAGTGAAAGTGTGAAACTAACACGAGGTTTACCCATGATCCCGTAATGACCCGACAATGAATTAACATAAGAATGACCCGAGTAAGACTGACTATTCCTTCAATATAATAATTTAAACTTAAAATCACTATAAGTTGATGTAATAATATCCCAAGCGTGAAATTGTGCAACATAACTTGAAAAGGATGATGAAAAGACAAATAACTTTAACCAAACCAAACACGACATCAAAATTGGCCCGAAGTGAGCAGGACATGAAGAGCAGTCAATTGCCACCCACTCTGTGTGATCCTCAGATGCATTATTTAGGATCCAATGATAAAAGGAATTTCCATTTTCCCGACTTACCATCGCACAAAATGCCAATTGAATTTTGTCGTCCAATACAGATATGGAAAGCTCCAATGTAAACAAATACAGCACTGATCTGTTTAGGGCTGCGTTGAATGGCGATTGGAAAACAGTGGTGATGATTGCAAATCGGGCTCCGGCGTGGCTTCGCACAGGTATAACCAAGGGGGGAGAGACAGTTCTTCACATATCAGCAGCCGCCAAGCATCTACAAGTTGTTGGAAGTAGTGATTACAAAAGATCCACTTGCCCTCATTTATACCAACAACGATGGCAGCACACCATTTTGTTTTGCTGCTGTGTCCGGAGTTGTAGAGATTGCACAAATGATGCACTTGCAGAACAGTGAATTACCCTATATTAGAGGCAAAGAAGGGATGACCCCGCTTCACATGGCTGTCCTGCTCGGTTACCATGATATGGTACGGTACCTACTTAAGTTTACTGATGAAGAAAGGTTGACTTCCGAGGACCGTATTGAGATACTTACGAGTTCCATTGACAATGATATGCTTGGTAAGTAGCCCTTCCTCTGTAGATCCCCAACAATAGCATTGTAGTAATACGATTATACCACCGGTTGTCAATACTTGTTGTCTTGAGCAATACAGAGAGTTATTTCCATATATAGTTGATGATATAGTTCTCTCAACCAACAGATGTAGTAGCATTACACATCCTCAACAACAACCCGTGTTTGGCCTTCCAAAAAGATGCCCAGGGAGAGATGGCATTGCATGCTTTGGCCCGAAAGCCACTAAAGCAAGATGAATATCAACCATGCACATGGAGGATATTTTCGAAAACCTGCACAAGTAAAGCCGAAGAATGTAAAGGAGAACTGGAGCTAACCAAAATGCTGTGGAATCGAGTAATAGAGCAAAATCAGGAAGATATATCAGCATCAATTTCCAAGCCATGGCGATTACTATTTGTTGCAGCTAAATTAGGAAAGGTTGAATTTTTAAAAGTTTTGATTCAAGCTTATCCAGATCTAATATGGAAAGTAGATGAAAATGGATACAGCATTTTCCATATTGCTGTTATTCACCGTCAAGTGGAGATCTTCAAGCTGATATATGAAATCGGAGCTATAAAGGATTTAATAGCCACATACAAAGATAAAAATCAAAATAATATGCTCCATTTAGCCGGCAGATTGGCCCCCATCAATCGTCTTAGTAGTGTATCTGGAGCAGCTTTACAAATGCAACGTGAGTTGCAATGGTTTGAGGTAATAACCATAACCAAACTCTATGGTCAGTCAGAGTCGTGATGTTACTTTGACACTTCATTTTGACTTTCCAAAATGACACTTCACAGTCGTGATGTCAATATTTCAAGTGTCCCAACATTCCGACAAGACACCATGACACTTCATTTTAGGTGAAATTTAATTTGACTAAAATAGTTGTATGCAATACACTGGAGTCGTGTCGTGGCACTAGCAGCTTTGTTGGAGTAATATACTATAAAGGTGCACCGGCGCCAAGACCTCTGTTACTCATGAGTCATGACACCTCATGTTTGTTGCATGCTGCGTGTCAGACATTTTGACTGATAAAGCCAAGCTAGTAAATTAATTATCCATTACCTTTACAATCTCTTCGTGCCTACCATATAACTCTTCCCCTTTGTTTTTTCTCGGGAATCAGGCAGTCAAGCAGATAGTAGGATCTGAATATGCTGAAGCTGAGAATAAGCATAACAAAACACCTCAGGCCTTGTTCAGTGGAGCGCACAGGACACTGAGGAAGCAAGGGGAAGAATGGATGAAAAAGACAGCCGAGTCATGTGCCCTTGTCGCAGCTCTTATCCTAACCATGGTGTTCTCAGCAGCCTTCCGGTTGCCTGGAGGTCTCAACAATGACACAGGAAGTCCTGTCTCAACTAAAACACAGCATTTGTTTGTTTTGCTATGTCAAATCCAGTGTCGTTGTTCACCTCGACTGCTTCAATATTGATGTTTTTATCGATCCTCACTTCCCGATACTCGGAGAGAGACTTTCTATTATCTTTGCCTCAAAAGCTCATGACAGGAATCATCTTGCTACTCATTTCAATAGCAACAATGGTTGTGGGGTTCACGGTTACCTTTTTCATAACATTCCGGGAGGGTTTGAGATGGCCACCAATTATAATAGCTGTACTTGCCTTGGTTCCGGTTATACTTTTCGGATTGCAACAATTCCCTCTATTGGCAGAAATGTATTACTCAACATACAAATTCCGAAACTAATTTCTGCCAGGACAGCAAAGGCTTTTGCAGGTTCTTCCCTCAGAAAGTACAGGTCTCACCGGGCAAAACCCTGATATATTCAGCTCGTCAATAAAAAAATGTCCTGTGGATTATAAAAAGAGTGTTTTGACACAACAGTGACACTTGACAGACACCGACATTTTCAGCATGATGGTCACAGAATAGATCGGAGAAGGAGAGCCTTTTCAAGTTGATGGATAACACAAGGAAACTTTGTCAAAGTGCTTATCAAGATGAATGGAGTTGATTTCTTTTTTCAGTGAAGTGATATGGATATGGTTTCCATAATCACAAATTCTCATTTAAGATGGAAGTATCCGTCTTAGGCTTAAAATGTGTCGAATACTAACCCACATGTATTGTTTTAGTCAATTTAAGCTTTGCATTGTTTAATAAATTGTGAGGGTCTAAGCAATCTTTCTAATTATAGAGCTAAAGGGTTTATCTAATCTGTGAGACCGTCTCATCTAATTTTTTGTGTTTAAAAAAAGTTAAAAATATTTCTCATAAAGTTTGGTGGACTTTAAAACAGTAGTGGTGGATGGATTCATCAATTTTTTCTGTTATTCTATATGCAGATTAGAATTTGCTAATCTTTATAAAATTCTGTGATGGCACCGATATAATCTAACAGTGACAAGAAAAAATGCATCCATGATATAACATTCAAGAAATGAATAGTTAGGATATGAGAACAAAAATGCTTTTACATGTTCATGAATTTTAACATAAATTTACCAGGCAAAAGGAGTTTCTGAAGCTGCAAAAGCATCCGGTACTTGACTGTTTCACCGGGCACAAATTCAACCAAACCCTGCCTTCCCAGCATTTCAGAAATCAATCATCGAAAAACAGATAAGAGATTCTTATAATTTTGTGAACTAGGCTTAAGCCCCAATTTCAACATGTCATCATGAACTTTCATGGCCTTTCTCATTTCCTTTTCTTGAGACAATCCGCAAATCATGACCAAAAAGCTAGCCTTGTTTACTATGTTCTTCTTTCTCATGCACTCAAATATGGTGACTGCTTCATTAACCCTCTTTTCCATAAATAATGCTCGAAGAAGTACATTATACGTAGTAACATCCCATAAACCCTTCAAGTTCTCCACCTTATCATGCAACATTAGTGCTGAATCGACCTTAGACGATGAGCAATAATGACTTACCAATAAGCGACAAAAACCAGAATCGGGCAATAGCTCAACTTGTAGCAAGACATTCATAAGGGTTTCGACTTCTTGCCACCTTTGTTCCCTACCAAGCTTCATCAAAAACTTGGAGATACTTGACACCGAAGGGCTAAACCCTCTCTTGATTAATCGCATTAACAACTGGACTGTATCTTCTTCAGGCTTCACGTTGCAAATACAATCGGCTACTTCTTGATAATAACTTTTCTTCACATTAATTTTCTCCTTGAAAATCACGTGATACAACTCTACTGCTTCACTCGCTCTCCCACCTCGGCAAAATTCACTTAGCATACGCCCAAAGGTCGTATCTTTCAACACCACCCCCTCGCCTTGTGCTCTTCTAAACATATATTCCGCTGCATAAATCTTTTCCAAATCACAAAGCTTCACTATAGCATCATCATAACCTAACACCATATCAACCGGAACCAAACCCTTCTCCATCATTTCAAACAAAACCGTATCCCTCACACAGAAATTTCCAAACTCACAAGCCCCATTAAGAATACAACCATAACTACAAAATCCAGGTTCAAAACCTCTCCTACACATCTCATTCAAATAACGAAATGCACCCTCAAAGTTCCCATTTTTACAACACCCCTCAATAACCAACTCGAAAATGGACGAATTACACACACCAAAATCCAACAACCTCACAACACACTCAAACTGTCCATCCTTACAAAGAATCCTAGCAATAACACTCCATGTATCATCATCCATCAAAATTCGATTTCGGAACATCGAACCAAGCAAGCAATAACTCAACTTAAACTCCCTAGCATTGTCCAAAACATCAAGCAAAACATTCAAGCAACCAACTTTAGGCAAACAACCATACGAAACAATTTCCCTATAAATTTCTAAACCATTAACATACAAACCTTTTAAAGCATAAGCTTCCATGATACAACTAAAAGCAAAAGAATGCAAGTTTGTACCTTTACAAGCATAACTCATAGAACAAACCACATTGTTCAATGGGTTAACCTCAATTACTGAATCCAACACTTCTTTAACGGGTCGGGTCAAGCCTAACCCACCTACCCCAAGTGAAATTTGGATGATTTTGCATTGGGTCTTGAGAAATGGTTGAAAATTAACAAAATTGGAAGTGACCCAACTGAAAAAAGATAGAGAAATTTCTGGGTTTTGTTGGGTTTTGTGAATTATTTGATGGAAATTTTGTGGGGTTAATTTGGAAGAGAGATTTAAGGTTCTGAGAAGAGAAGACCAATTGTTTCTTTGAAGGAGAACTGATGTGATTTGGGAGATTAGTTGGTGTTGTTTTGCTTGATTTCTCCAAGTTATTGATGATGATGGTGGTGGTGATGATGATGATGTTAGTGATGAATTTGACGATGAAGTTATGGAGAAGTGTTTGATGATGTTGTAATTGCAGAGTTTCCTTTGGAAAGACATTTGAACTATGTTCAGTTCACTCGGAAGAGTTTCAGTTTGTAGGAATGATGTTGGATTTCTTCTGTTTTTTTTAGTGCGTCTTTTACTGTTCTAGGGTTGGAGATGGAAATAATTCTCATTTCTGTGTCTCCTTAAAAATATATTTCTCAAACTAGTGTTTACTTCATCAAAAAAGTCTCAATAATTGATCTTTGGTCCTCCATTTTACTAAAAACACCTTTGGTTAATTTTTAAGGCTTTGTGAGATTAATAAATTAATAAAGATATAATTAAATTTACTTGGTCTTAACCAGCCCACCCTCTTAGAGCACTCATATTGGTTGAAAGTTAGTGTCCCAAATTTGCCATATCACTACATATGGGGAGGTTAATC
This sequence comes from Silene noctiflora, assembly GCA_009801015.1. Lineage (NCBI taxonomy): Eukaryota > Viridiplantae > Streptophyta > Magnoliopsida > Caryophyllales > Caryophyllaceae > Silene > Silene noctiflora. Next base: position 36,827 of record VHZZ01005486.1, read on the forward strand.
AATGTGGGTTATGCCTTTTTGTTGTCCATTTGTTGGAGCACCCCTGAGAAGAGGGGAGGTTCCCATATTTTTTATGGTAGAAATTTGGCCCCACCACACTAATAAAATATGGGATTTTGACAATAAATGTCCCACCTTTGTCCATTTTGTCAGTTTGCACATTCAAGAATCAACAATTTCAATTGCAACGGCTACTAATTTGCAACGGCTACTAATTTCAATTTTCATTTTATTTACTTTTATTTGTGAAAACTTTAAATTTTTTTAAAAAATCAGTTGTAAAATTTTTCACTATAAATATATCATAATTCTAACATATATTCACTATAAATTGTTTGCACTTTTTAATTTTGTTGCTTGTATTTTTTTTAATCCCTCCATGTAATATTTGAAATTCTATGATAATTAATGTTATGTTTTATTGTTAATATTTTACTAATCTTAAATTTTTTTATAATTAATAAATACATAAACTTTAAAAAATATTCAGTACCGAGTAACCGACTTTAATTGATAATCGGATAGAAAATAATAAATTAATATTAGATGAGAAATATTGTGTGGTGGGCCATGGGAATGGAGCTATTGGGGTGCCTCATTGATGTAGAGACATATATGTGAAATGGGGAGGGTAAATGAAAAAGTTAGTGGAAAATGAGGTGGACGAATGAGAAAAAGAGAGAGGTAATATGGGGTGCCCCATTTATGTGGATGCCCTTACTACCCCTCTACCTCTTTTTTTTCTCATTCACTGCAAACACCAAAGTAGTGGATCTTCCTCCACCACCATCGGTATGTTCCCTCTGCGCCACCTTCCTCCTCTACTTCGCCGTCAACGAATCCTCATTCCACCACACTACCCCTCTGCTGTCGTATCTCTCGTATCGTCGTCTACACCGAAAATGGTGATGATGACAAATCTCATCACTCTCCACTCCTTCACCGTCACCGCAACTCCGCAGCTACTCTCTCTCCCCTCACCGTACCCTTTAAACTCGCAGGCGCATATCCTTAGCCTTGTCGCCGAACAATGTTGTTGTGCCGGAGAGCTGACAATTTGCCGGAGTTTATTCCATTTTTGACGCTACTGATGAGTTGCAAGTAATGGTGTGGTGGCGATAAGGAAGGATAGGTGGGTGAGGTGGTCGGGTGTGATGGTGTCTGATTTTATGGGTGGATGGATATGGTGATGGTGTAATGGAGGAACACCATAGGTTAGACGGTTAGTGTTGATGTTATTAATCAGGATAAATAGTGGTTTATTAGTTGGGTAAATGGGTGATATTGATGATGGATGATATTCGATTGAGATAAAGGGTTAAAGTGAAATTATTGAGACTTTGTTGATGAGGTGGACACTAGTTTGAGAATTACTTTTGAAGGGACACCAAAATGAGAATTATTTTCCTCTCCAATCCTAGAATAGCAAAAGATTCTTTTTTAGTTGAAATGATTATGGGTTATGATGTTTAGCATTAGGTTCCATGCTTTCGGGTTCAAACTCTTTGAACTAGCACATCTAAACAAAAATCATCTAAACAAAATTAAACTGAAAGAAAAAATAAAATTTTGATACTTTATTGGATTGAATTGAATTGAAATTAACTGCAAAAGAATTAGGATTAGGAATTGCTTTTCTTAATACATTGTTACCTAATTCAATCAAATTGGGATGTATAACGTGATATAGAGTGACTAACCTATTTCATCCTCATTATCCATTAACTTCCAAATCAGTTCCAAAAGAACTGAACATAAATGTTCAAAATCAAATATACATATATTTGTTTAGCTGGTGAAATCATGAGAAATATACTCATAAGCCATAACTCATGATGAGTATGTATACTCATAACCTGATCAGCTCCCATCCTACCATCAACCCTTTCATTAGCGAGGTTTTTGCCATAGGGAAGTTCTTTTGTTTGCGGTAACCAACCCACGTCATTTGCATCCTTGCGGTTAATATCATTATTGGTAACTTACCTTCTTATGAGCCCTATGGTAATATTCTCTTGGAGTGTAGGGATCGATTAAAAGTCACACCCTTCGTGAAGATAATATTTGAGAACAGGTTCACAAATAGAGTTGTCGATGTGATTGTCAAGCACTCTTTGGAAGACTCAAGTGCTAACTGCTAACAATGGGAAATTATACATTTCATAATTATTTAATATAGATTTTGCTTATGAAATAGACTATTTACTCCCTTCATCCCGGTCATTTGTTGTCTTATTCCATTTTTGGGTGTTCAGTCAATTATGGTCCTTTCTATTTTAAGATTGCATTTGATGAATAATTTGATCTTTCACACTCAATTTGATCCACTTGGGATAAGACGGATTTAGTACGGTATAAAAGTGTCGATATAGATGAGTTATTGGTGAAATAAGTACCGTTTAGAGGCATAATTGTGTCATTCCTATTTCATGGTGTTTATTGCATTTTGAGAGTAATTAAGTTGAGATATGGATTAATCAAGTTTACGATTGTGTTTGGATCGATGTTTGAAACGTATTAAACAAGACTAATACTTTGGGCCCAAAAACCTATGAAGATACCTTGAGATGTGTGCGCAAGCGTTGGCCATATGTCGCACTAATCAGGCGCGCATACGACAAAGAGGCAGACGGCAGCAGCAAAATTCGCGACTGACATTCGACAGAGGCGCGACCGAAGCGCGACCTACATTTGACACTAGTTTGTGTTTTGGTCGCGTAATTCAGCGGTTACGAGGACTCGTTTATTGCTTTATTTTACTCGGTTTGTTCCGATGGTTTTTATTACTTTTAGTACTTTATTTCTTAATCTAGGGAATGGACCTAATTACTACTTAAGCTTATTATTTAGTTTTAGAAAAGACTTACGCTGCTTTGAGAGCAAAACCCTATTGTTATTTTCATCAAGACTATGTGTAACTAATCTTTCATTTTAGATTCAAGCGATTGAAGCACTCTAAATCCGGTTGTGAGTTTGAATGTTTTTATTTCTCTTCTTGATTATTGTGATCAATTGCTTAGCTCTTAATTATATGAATGTTGATTGATAATTGCTAGGTGCGCAACTAGTAACCGATTTCTTCATTCTATTGTTAGTATTGTTGATTGAATAGGAT
>VHZZ01005488.1:51263-68893 GCA_009801015.1 Silene noctiflora
ACCACAACTATTATACTACCAAATTGTGAAAATAGCGAGAACTATAATAATTACCGTCAACAGTACAACAAAAACAACAAAAATCGAACAAAATGATAGCAACAGCAGCCGCAACAACAAGAAAAACAAATATTATAATGTTTTTAATGAACATACTCTAATGATCTAAATTATACTTCGTTATTTCAAAAATCGAAAAAAATGATATACCTAATATAGGAGAATTATGGTTAACGCCTTCTTCTTCAATTTCCTCTTCATTTGTTGATGACTGTGTCATATGCATGTCATTCATAGATGTCAATTGAATTATATTTGTTGAATCTTCTGTCATTGATGATTGATGATTGATGATTGATGATTGAGGATTACTTTAAAAACTGAATCTGTTTTGTATTTTTGGAGAAAGATTGAGGAAAAAAGGAAATGCTCCAGAGAGTAGAGAGTATCTAACTGTCATCCCTAGATATTGGTTGATTAGTTTACAATTTTTTTTTTTAATAGATAAAAAGACTCTTTTACTCTCGGATGTACAAGTTCAATTATTTTCAAAACAAAAAGATGAAAGGACAAAAGATGTAGTCTACATGGTACAGAAACCAGCGAATTGATTATCTGATCCGTCTTCTTGTCTATGGTAATGTACTAATGTCTGTTTCCCAAACTGAAAATCTGAAAAAATGGCAGCAAATTACAAAATCACAGAAATTTTACACCAAATGGCTACAGAATCCATGATGATACAATTCTGATCTAAATCTAATAAATCCCTTTCTATCTATAATTCAGCAAAAAAAGTCAACCAAAATGAACACAAGTGTTGAATGTGAGGCATAAATAAATCATTACACTTGAATTATTCATTAACAAAGAAAAAAAAAGAAAAAGAAAAAGAAAAAGATGGGGAGAATAGCATTTATGAAATCAGCAGCACCATTCATGGCGATGATAATAGTAGAGTGTGTGGAAGTGGGTTTGACAACATTGAGTAAAGCTGCTATGAATAATGGCATGAACAACTTTGTCTTCGTTGTTTACTACAATGCTCTTGGCACTCTTATTCTTCTCTCTCTTTACTTGTACAACTTTTTAAGGTCATTTTTTCATGTTGTTCAAATATTTTAGTACGGAGCAGGGGCGAGGCGGGGCTAGCGGCTCGCTTATCCCCGCTGGCGTTTAAGAATTTCGAATTTTTTTTGCTATTACCCTTCACCCTGCTGAAATTTTTCGCTCACTGATTTCAAATCCTGGCTCCGCTACTAACTACGGAGTAGTATTTTGTTTATGCAGGGGAAAGAGGACTCCCATCACTTTTTCTCTCCTCTATAAGTTCTTTCTTCTTGGATTAATTGGGTAATGCAACACTTTTACTCCATTTCCATTTTCAATTAGATAATCTTGTTGTACTAAGACTTACACAAATTCTCGATCAAAGTATTTGTTTAACTTTTAAGCTTGTCACGTAATATCCCAGTTCTATAGATAGGACAAATATCTTGTCATTCCCTAGACATTTTACTTTGTTTTATTTAACATATTTGACCCATTTTAACCTTATGACGGATATATCCGTGTAAGAGAAACTAGTTCGACTTAGTTGTAAGACTTAAGAGGAGCAACCATAACTGTTCTTGTTTGATGTTTTTTTTTTTGCAGAATGTGTTTGTTGCAGATGTGTGCATTCACTGGCATCAGGTATAGCTCGCCTACTCTGGGCGCAGCAATTGGCAACCTTATTCCAGTTTTCACTTTCATCTTAGCAGTCCTTTTAAGAATGGAGAAACTTGATATAAGAAATCATAGCAGCCAAGCTAAATGCTTAGGCACAATTGTAGCTATCATAGGAGCTACAGTGGTGACCCTATACAAGGGTCCGACGTTGATCTCTCAAATGTCTCGCATCTCTTCGAATAATCTTTTTGCACAGTCCTCTAACTGGACTCTTGGAGGCCTTCTCATGGTAATAACTACTCTTTTGTCGTCAACAGGCAACATTCTTCAGGTAACTATTTTACTTTCACTTGTCTATGTTTGTCAACTTAAGCTGAATTTTGTTGACGACCAACTTATGAAAACTTCTTTGATATTGTAGACTGCTACTGCAAAGGAATGCCCAGACGAAGTGGTTTTAGTCTTTTTCTATAGCCTCTTTGGGACCCTTCAATCTGCTCTAGCTTCCCTCTTTTTGGTGAAAGACCCTAATGCTTGGAAACTCCATGATAAAATTGAGTTAATTGCTATAATTTTCGCAGTAAGGAACCTAAAATCCGACCAGTTCTAATTAACTTACTCATTTTCCATCTCAATGGTATCAAGTTTTGTAATTTTGTTCATTGTAGGCATTATCGACAACTGTTTTCCGCAACACTGTTGTTACATGGTGTCTGCGTGAAAAGGGTCCTGTGTATGTAGTTACATACAAGCCCTTGTCAATTGTCATTGCGGTGGGCATGGGGTTGGCTTTCTTGAAGGAAAATCTGTATCTTGGCAGGTCTGTATTTTTGAATGCTGCTTATTACATGCTACTTCTTTGGATATTTTACCGATATGCTACTCCTTAATATGCTATCTAATATTTTCAAGTCGGATGATTAAATAAAGCAAACAACTATGTAAGATATGCCATAATAAGAAACAAGCCATACCTCACACTGACCGTTGTCAAAAATAGAGCATTGGAAGTTTTCTGTTATGGAAAGCAGCAATTAGCTCACGAAGTTCCACCCTCCATCACCATTTTTATTGGTCCTATTTGGCTTTGGTATTCGGAAGATGTTATTTTCACCAATATTCTCTCACATTATGCATTACTTACAACCTATGTTAGTCCTACTCGTCTGCAAGTGTTGGACGCGACACAGTGTCAAATACGGTTATTTTCGGCAAAGATTTCAATTTTGGTCTAAAATGAAGTGTCGAAGTGTCATGTAGTATCGGATGCTTCAATTATTGCACACGCGATCAAAGTAAAGTGTCGGAGTAGCATAGCTTACAACATTTTTGGAATGATGATATTAAAAGATAGTTTTAAGAATTCTAATGTACCTGATCTTACATTGTATCTTTACATAAATTTGAATAAACTAATTGTCAAAGTTGACAGCGGTTGGCCACCATTGTCAGATGGAGACAGTGTAAATGAGCTACTAAGCACCATTTGTATTGTATCTTCTTTTAGGTTTATTAGTTGACTTAGATATACACAAGATTCGCCACGTTGAACAATAGAAGCAATTTCAGTTTGGCAATTGCTAACAAAATGATTCAATTGATTTCAGTGTGATTGGATCTGTTGCAATAGCTGCTGGATTTTATGCAGTGATTTGGGGAAAAGCCAGAGAGAAGGACTTTGCTACAGTCAATGGAAAATCGGAGTTAACCAGTGACCAGAGAGCCCCTCTACTGAAAAACACTGGTAATGACATTCATGAACTTGCTCAACCAAGTAATTTGAATTGCTGATGTTTATTGCATGTGTGGGATACTGCTCCACTCAATATGACTTCCAAGTTATCCATGTGATGGAGAGTAAGGTTTCGAGTAGCAACGGAAAGTTTCTTATAAGTTTTGAGATTCCTTTTCCTTCTTAATATGTAATCAAGCACATTGGCCTAATTTAGATGAAATCTATGTTTAGTGTAAGTTGAGACTTGAGAGCAACAATTTGTGTACATATTTTCAGAGATATAGAAGAGAAAATCGAGTCTCTTGAAAAGTGAGGACGGCATTATATACAAAAAGAAGAGGATATATCGTGTCTATTCATATTCTTGTAGTCAGATCATAGTCTACCCATAGCTATAGGAGGAGTAGCCCATGTAGTTTAACCGTGGACGAACATTATGATGAGCATAAGCAGGATCACTATAATCAACGGCTTTTATAACCATTGCCTCACGTCTTCCATCCTGCTCTTGAACAGCTCCAAATACAATCTCACTCTTGTCAGGGCTTTTTTCTCGATTAGTCTTCCCTTGTGCTGAACCTTGTCTTTTCTTGTGATGCTCCTCCTCCTCCTCCTCCTCCTGAGGAATCTTACCTTGGTGTTGAGAGGATTTATCATCCTGAGCATCGTAGAATGTCTGGCTTTGTCTGGTTTTCTGTTGAACTTTTCTCATTGTAGGAGTTGGAGTTTCTAATCCAGGCGGCTCATCTTCATTTCTAATAAAATAACCATCTTGCATAGGCCATCCATGATTTGCATGCCTATTTATCTGATGGAAATGTCTCAAGTTTTGGTGTCTTCCTCTCTTCTTTCGGAATCCCGAAAATATCAACCCGGCAAAAACTTCAACCACTGATGAGCTGGCATTGACTATAAGTCGGCCAAACGAGAAAAGTAAACCTTCGTCTTCATTGTCCTCACATTCATCTTCGTCTTCCTGTGGAATTAATTGTTGCCTCACTGAAGTTAGAGGTCTCTGATATGTTGCTGTTAGCGCGTGATTCCTATACTGTTCTCTCGGATCCTGTCGTTCAAGAAGAAAACAAAAAGGTCGGCACTATTTAGGAAAATGTGAAATGACGTAGCTAATGATTAAAATGTCGATTAATATAAATATATAGTTACCTTATTTGTAGAAAACAGTGCTTGCACCCTCTGCTTGAGCAATGCTAAGATGTAGCCACAGAACACAGCGGCTACAAGGACTGCTACACCTGCAATCATGGAAGAATATTTCATTGATTAGGTTGCTTCCTTGACTAAGGTAAGTAGCTTTATATTCTTTGGATATAGTAGCAAGGGTAGCGAACAAATAAAATAGTTAAAACTATCGATTCTGTTACATGAAAATTACTGAACATGAGGCATTAGCAAAGATATTATACTAAAGAAAAAAAAGTTTGCTACCACAGTTTCATTTCTGGGTACGCCACTTCCGAGTTTTAACAATTGGGTTATATCCCATGGATTCATACATAAGACCTCTCACTAAGTTTGATCAAATTCTTTCCAATCACCATAGTGCTTAGGTTTCTAGTTACCGATTATTTGTGCAGTGATTGCTGGATGTTGCCCTTCGCTAACTTAAGGAAAATCAAATAGTGACAGAATCCATCTGCATATTAAGTTTGAGCTATATACCTAAATGTAAGCTTTCCTCCTCGCCCTCCTCGAGTTGAACCGGATGCTCATATGAGCAATCAGTATCATGAAGCTGTATTTCACGGATTACTTGATTTCCTCTGTCAGTGACTAAAAGTGAGCAACTGCTTCGTACATAAACAATGTCGAAATCGTCAGAGAACTTTGTGTCTTCGCTTGCTCCGTCAGTGTGTCCCCCTCCATGGCTCCGCTTGCCTCCTGCTATTGTAGTAATTCCTGGGTTTCAACAAATTAATGCTGCATTAAACTAAAATTTAGCAGTAGTAATTCCTGGATTTCAACAAATTACTTGCAGTAATATTTAAAAAACCGTTCTTATCAATTATGAGCCTTGAGAACTAAACTTTTCGAAAGTGCAGAAAATTACCAGAATCAGTAACTTTTCTGATGGCCATGTTCAAGGTGTCCGCAACGTAAATGTTTCCGTTGTCGTCGACTGTAATTCCTTTGGGGTGATTCATCCTAGCTTCTCTTAGTTTCCCATCCACATGCCCTGTGTAACCTTCAGCTGATCCAATCACTATCTTGTGCCGGCCGTCTGTGTATGTATCTCCAAATTGTACACACAATTTAACTTCAGTCCGGACTATGGTCGTAATTTAAATTTAGGCCTAGGGTACCACATCATTGTCATTTTGCAAGTTGTAAAGCTCAAGTGGCTACATTTCAACTTTTGAAGCGATTCCAATGACTTTTTTTTTTATTATTATTATTTTATTTTTTTTTTTTTAGTCACGACTTAACTGATACAAGACTAGTATGATACGGAGTACTAAACTGATGAAAAGCTTCGAAACATTTACAATGCTTTTCGGGGGTAAGTGAAGCTCCTTAAGAATATGGATGCATATCCTAAAATTTAAAGTACCATAATTCATAAACTAGAATTCCAGTACTCACATGAGTTGATGTACTGATTGAACGACAGGTTTCTTACATTCGATTTCAACATTCGTGGCTAAACAATTAGCGCACAATTTGGTCGGTCATGTTCAAACGGAGTACTGGTATTTGAGACTCATATTGACCCAAAGCAGACTTCACTGTCGAAAGATCGAGAAAAGGTCAACCATATGAAAAACAATACTTACATCTAGATAATGGGGTGGAGAACTTGTACAAATTGCTGTTTGCAGAATCTAATAGGAGGAGCTCTCCTGTTGGAGCTGCTACCACAGAATAAGGCTCAATCCCAGCTTTATTCCCATCAAAAACCGTCTCAACTGTGTAACCAGCCTCGTATTTTATCATTGACCGTGTCGAAACCCCTGCATTATGTACTACTGGTACTACACCCATCAATACCACAGAATAAGAAGAATTGTTTGGAACATAATAAGTTGGTGGCTAACCTTTTTCTGTTTTGATCGCTGTTGTACTTAGGGACCATAGCCATTTGAAGAGAGTAGATACTACATTTGTCACAATTCCAGCTACTATCTCTGCCATTGTACAACAAATTTTCAATGACGAAAATAGCAAAAGAAAAATAATGATGTTTATTAACATAACACACGATGAAAATTGTGTCAATAAACCTCACAATCACTAATTCACCATTTTCAAAGAAACACAAAACAAGTACGAAAGTAGGAGAGGAAAAAAGAGTAGCGCGGACAGTTTGTTATATCCGGTCATATGTCGGTAATGTAAGGTATAAAGTGTAGGAAGGAAGGAAGGAAGAGGAAACTGACTTGCAGGAGGAGAGGCTGAAACTGGTGTTACTCGATGAATCGAAATCAGAAGAATGAGAAGAGAAATAATGACCCATTTACGACACTTCATTTGGTTCTACGTACTCCGTATAAGGTTATGAAACTATCCAAGATACCCAAACACCATAAATATGAAACAAGTTATATATTGCATTAAACTAGACAAGTTTTTTCATGAATGATGAAATAATAAATGTGGGAAGTAGGGAGCAGGAATTCAAAGTTGAAGAAATGGACATCGAAAATGAAGGGAAAAGGGGAAAAGGGGAAAAGGAGTGTGGGTTTGGATGGAATCATATGCTTGTTGATTTCTTCATGTGTCCTACTTGTATGAGGCAAAGAGATAAAAGAGAAAGGACTATATTCTTTTTGTCTAATAAAACCTCTAAAGCTATTCTTAACTTGTTCAATACTGAATCTGTTTATCATCTCAGACAGCTCTACTAATTGTTACAACTGCTTTCTTCCAAATTTCCGCTATTTCACGTTTTGGTTGTGCCAAATGGGAACTAGAACCAACTTCTGGGATCTCATTAAATCGAATCGTTTTATTCCATGTTTTGGTCTGTTTAGATAGACCTCACAAAATAAACCCAAAACCGAAAAATCGATTGAAAATATATATGAATTGATAACCGATCGAACATCCAATATGAATGACCTGAATAGTGCCCGAAACCCAATTCAATCTGAATCAAACTGAAACTAACTTAGGCACACGGGATAAACTCTCATGCTAGTGACATCTTGAAGTGACACATCAAGGTACCAGTTTTTTTTTTTTTTTTCCTTTTTTGAGACAAGGTAACCAGCTCTAACTCTGGGAATGCAGAACCTCTGTGCATACGAATGTTTGAACATACAGCCGAAGGGAAGCTGGCTCTCTATTAACAATAGAGCCAACCCTAGCAATTTAGCACATATTCACTACAAAAATGAGGGAAGAACAGAAAACACAGAATATACCAAGGCTGGCTTCAGAACATTGAGTAAAGGCAATTTCCTGCCATTAATATACAGATTTCAAACAGTTCATAGCACCAAAATTGACCATATGAATCCCGGATGCTTATGTACATCAATTACTTAACATCTCAGCAAGACCGGGACTCCACATTATCACACGTGGTACACCATCCCAACCTCTAGCGTCGACGCATGAGGAACACTGATTGCATAACTAGGCGCCCTAGAGTTCCTCCTCAAGAAATCATAACCATAATTAATCGCAATTTTCTTAATCAAACTCGATCCACTCTTTGCCCTCACATACGAGTGTCCCAATATGAAAACCATCCCGGATTCCCTTGCTTCCATTAGCTCGTGCAACTCTTCTTCTGCCTCATGGTTGATTTGTGGTGTCTCGGGAACGACAAACCGTACCCTCTTCCTAGGTTTCTCTAAAGAATTAACTTTTTGGAGTTCTGACGTGGCTACTATTTCTCCATTACAGCCTTCCTCTTCAGATAACTTGACTCCTCGATTAGTTGAAAACGAGCCCACAACAGTTAGGTTTTCCTCATCTTCATCTGCTTGAGCATCTTTTTCGGCGGGTTTTTCAGAACGAATGAATTCGGCAATGCTACAAACGAGATCCTTCTCAAACTCGAACTCATCCTTGTGATTATCACGATAACCATATCTTGCAATGCACCTATATATACGGTACTCCTTCGGGCCTATTCTTCCAATAAGGAAACGTTCCTCGGACTTAACATGAGGGACAGGAACCGACTTTATGCATAAGAAGACAAGGACTTGATGAAATGCTGGGAGATTCGTCACAAAGTGAGAGAAAATGGCTGGTATGCCGGAAACAAGCTCTGTTTGTATAAGGCCAATACCACGTACCCGGACCATCCCCAAATTGGGACTTAGGTCAAGAAGCCAGTTGATTGGAACCTTGTTCTGGACGTCATACTCGTACTTTTTTGATGTGCCATAGTGCCATACATACATGATTATCAGGAATATGAAAGAGAGAGCAACAGGGACCCATGCCCCTTCGAGGAACTTAATCAGTGATGCTGAAAAGTAGAGTGCTTCAATTGTACCAAAGAAGAATATGAACCCAATGGCAAGAAAAACATTTTTTCTCCAGCATAAGACGATCACTAGAGACATTAGGCACGTCGTTACTAGCATGACTGTTATGACAGCAAGACCTGTTCAAAAGCAAGTACAAGACCATTGACATCAAACATTGGCAGGTCTAGGTTTAGAGACATGGGGTCCGTGACACAAGAAAACTAAATGTTTGTGTGTATTACGCTGAACTTTTGATTTTAAGAAAATTAAAAATCAATAAAATTTTGCATAAAAGTAGCTTCATTTTCAACATGATCGAGAGCAAAAATTTCCTGGATCTGCCATTAGCCACTAAAAGATACAATCTAGACATTGTGTCAGAATCTCAAATACTTCCATAGTGATACAATGTCAATAGAAAGAATAAACTGGAGGAATGACAGGAATCTTACAAGACAACAAACAAAGAATATACAACCGAAGTCGTCATAGAAATTACCTGAAGCGTTTCCCAAGCGCTTTGTGTCTCTAAAACCAACTGTAACAGCTAAACACAACAGCATTAATATCCAGTTGATCTCTGGGATATAGATTTGACCATGTCTCTTAGAGGAAGTGTGGATAATCCGAACTCTGGGAAAACAACCCAAGGCAGAGCATTGTTTAATGATCGAGAATGTCCCTGTAATGACGGCCTGGCTTCCCACCACAGCAGCAAGTATGGCGATACCAAGAACTGGCCACCTGATCTTCTCTGTAAACCCTCATCGGGAAAATGACACACCTTAGAATGCTAATAATACTTCAATCTGGTCTATTTATATTGACCGTAACTAGTGATAACACTTACCAGGTACAGATACATAGAAGCCAATCCTATAGTCGGTTTGTAAAGAATGATGCATTGATAGGTAAGCTGCTTGTCCCATGTATGCCAATATCAGACACGGATACACAAAAAGGCTGAACGCAATCTGTTGATAAAATGTGTCAGCAAACAAAAGATCCCTTTATTTATTACTCCGTTTGTATAGAAAAGGTAGATTATCTTTCATTTGGTTTTGTCCCATAATAATTGATCATTCTTGATAGTTAATAGGTTAGAGTGGCAATGTTTACATTGTACTCTGGAATAAATATGCAAGTTAAAAATGGTCAAATGGGAGGATACTACTGAGCATATGATGTTTTGGTGGTTTTCTATGTACATTTCTAAAAATAATCAATTTTAGGATAATGGAGTACATGAGTTTCTATCTGTACAGAATATTGAAAAGGAAATATCTTTGAATAACCCGTGAATGATATTTGCACTAGAGGCACTACCCCGCCCATGAAAAAATGTACCCGAATACCCCCAAAGGCTCCACTTCTGATGTAGGGGTAATCACAGTCGGGTATACTCATTTTAAATTTGTGTTGGACAACACATATACATTGCTTCCTTGTGACAATAAAAAATAGAGAAATACATACACTGACTGTTACCTCTTAGCGCACACAGGTTAATGAGTTATTTTACTTTTTCCATCACCACCTCACCCTCAATAAAAAGGTAAGAGAAAGACTTGACAAGAATCTCATGACAGGTACCTTGATAGACGTCTGGGAGAAGTGTCCAAGATCTGCAAACATTGCTTCCGAACCTGGAGAATACCAAACTCATTGTCAGAACCAATGAACAATCCATAACTCTTCTAAGGATTTCGAATGAATTCTCTGCTCAACTGCCTTATCTGTTGACTTTACCTGTCATGCACAGCAAGATGCCACCCAAAGACATCCATCCTCCTCTTTGAGTTTTTTTCAAAAACTTGTACATATAGTATGGAGAGAGAGCTTGATACACATGGGGATTCCAGTGCACAATGTTGTACACACCAATTGAGCTGATGCACATAAGCCATGTTATCACGATTGGAGCGAACAGAAACCCTACACGATGAGTACCATAGTGTTGCAATGCGAACAACAAGATCAAAATTGCACACGCCACCGGCACTTCTATATCTGCCCATGATACCAATTTGATTAGTGTATAATTCAATTTCATTAGGATGAACATACTATAGTTTTTAACCTAGGTACAAAAAGTTTTAACTCAACAAGGAGTAAATTCATTTATGTAAACAAGATCACTCTTTTCTTAAGAGCAAGTAATTCAAAATGACCAACACTAACAGAATTCTGTGAAAGATTTACAGAATGAAGTTAACTCTTTTCAATACAGGTACAATAATTAGCTATCACTAGCAATAGTCACATGGCGCTAATGAGCAGGCGCATCTATTACACACATTGCAGACCAACATTAAAACACCATACCCAGTACATAGTTATCAGTAGTAATAGTCACATGGTGCTAATGAGCACCTGCATTTGTTACACACATTGCAGACCCAATATTAAATGTTATTCAGCAATACCACTTATATTGTTCCCAATATGTAAGGGACCTTTCAGATAGTTGGTATTAGGCTGCTACTAAATGCCGCTGATATTTTACCAATACGACTTTTTATTAACAGATTAGGGCGGACTTAAATTAATAGAAAGCTGATTGAATTGATGCTGGATTAATAAGGAATATGACGGATACAAAAATTAGCTGCGTTACCATGTCATAGTACACTACTGCAATTCACAGCCTCACCAATCGCGACCAGACAACGTAATTTGATACTATGATTATACTTACTCACAGTTTCAAATACATGCATTATGCATTAGTGTCGGTAGCACACAATAATTTTGTGAATTAGCCAAGTCAAATCACGGTTACAAGAATAACATGAGAATAACATGCCACTAAAATAATATATACGCAAGACTACAAAGAGTTGCAATGACTGGCGAAGGTTCAAAAGCTAGAAACAAACTATTGGTTACTTTTCTACAAAACATCTTTCTCATGGGTGCCTTTTTTAGTGGTAGCCCCAAGATATCAACTTCTGATTATCTTGTATTACACTAACATTTAACAGAGAAATGTTACACAGTTGTCCATTGCACTGAACGAAAAGTCAGGATAATGCATTATATCAGATTCTCAAAAGAAAAATTGTTTTTATCATCAAGGGTCCAAACATACCCACTAATTCAAGTAACAAAAAAAGTTACTCCCTCCATTCTTTTTTGTAAGTCATTTAGGAGATTGCACATGAATTAAGAAAGTGTTGAAAATGTTGTAGTAGTTATATGTAATATATGGAAAAATGTAAAACAACATCTGTAAAAAAATTTTGATTTTTTCTAAAACAACTCATAATACGAAACAGAGGGATAGAGGGAGTATCTTTTTGGCAAATACTTAATTAAGACCTTCATACAAAATTACTGAGCATAAGGTATTAATAACTAAGACAGCAAATTTTAACGATTTGTCATCTTGTAGAACTAAATCTTGGTATCCGACTCACCGTCTCAAAACGCGGTTGCTAAAACATAAACTTTAATAATATCATGTTACGTCTTATCGTAGTATGGTGTAACCCATATTGTTCCATTTCTAGTTTTCTTTTTGTGCCAAGTTACCCCTTTACACTTCTAGCACTTAGACTACCTATCCTTGAAACTGAACATGAGGCAGTGCTGGAGCTAGAGAGGGGCTAATAGGGGCTAACTATTCAAAAGACCCGACTACAAACTCACAAAAATTTTGTCTACGCTATTTAGGGGAATGGGGGCTAACTAGGCTGAGGCAAAATCTAAACTCACCCGATCAGTCTTAAGAGACCTCTCCAGTTCAAAGATAAAGCGGTGGGTGAGATATGAGAACACAAATTAATGAGACAGATGAAACGTAATTTTATTTTAGCTCATTTACAGAGCTCAACAGAACAAAGCAGCATTCTTAATAAACCTCTCATAATAATAATTCAATGTGATTTTTAGGCACCATATTAGACTAATCTAGCACATTGTCGATCCATATAATGACAAAAAAAAAATCAATGCTAAGAAGACGACTTAAATCTACCATTCTCTGCCTAACAGGCTCAAGTTTGCACATACATCACATGTAAGGTATAAAAATTTAATGCAAAGTATTGCAAACATGTCATTCCTGATTAAGACAAGTAATTTGATATCAAACACAAGATGGTGTTTGGCTTGCACAAAGAGACCAAAAGTCATTCAATTTGATGTCCTTGGACCCCACCAAACCATGTGTTATCAATCACATTATTATTTTTCTTGTGATTTGCATGGTACAGGTAACACGTAGATATACCACAGACCCACCTTGATTACAATAATTTATAACGTGAAGCGTTGAATCACGGCTTTGGATATATGCTCACCAAATAAATGATTATTTTTCTCAATCATGAATTACTTTTTACAAACTTTAGTGATTACGATTCTTCATCATTGTTAATTACTCAATAATTTATTACGAGTACTTCCATAATTGGCAAAACAATCAAAAAGGAGGGAAAATAAGGTGATGAATTGAACAGGAATACATAATTCCTTTAGACAAGTAGAATTACTGAATAAAAATAATAAGGCTCCGTTAAGATGGGGTCACTTTTCGTCTTAAGCTGAAGACGGAGTAAATGTGACTCATTTACAAGAAAATGTAATTTTTTTTAGATAAAAAGTTACTAGAACAATTTTCGTAATTGTTCTAAGCTGTAACATTTTGTCGTTAAATGACGACATTTGCCCCATCTACAGCTCTAGACGACAACAAGAATTTGCGAAATAAAAATAAACACTCTAAAAATAATATCAGCAACTTACATTCATGTTGCACCTTATATGTGGAAAGCTCTAGCCCAGAAACAGCAGAAAAAACTGCAATGAGTCGAACAAAATGAGGAATACAATTTTTTTTTTTACAAAAAAAGGCAAATATTTAGAATAAACATTGTTTGGGAGAAATTACCAGAGATTGCAGGGGTAAGAACACCATCTCCAATGACCATACAAGTGCCAATAAGTGCCAAAACCAACAAGACCTTGTGCAAAAACTTGTGCTTCTCTAATGTATATTTCAAGCCAGAAGTAGTTGCATTATGATGAACATCAAGATTTGGAAAATCATTCTTCTTATAAGCGGATAAGTCGTGATCAGCAAGCTGGCAATTATGCAAAGAACTAACGCGGGCGTGTCGACATAACAAAGAATACAAAGCAAAAGTCCCTCCTTCTCCATTATCATCAGCTCTAAGTATAATAAAGACATACTTGAGCAATGGAATTAGGGTTAATGTCCAAAAAACAAAAGACAAAACCCCATAAATTTCTTCATTAGTTTGAGAATGTTGTATATCCTCAGCAAAAGCACTCTTGTAAACATATAAAGGGGAAGTGCTCAAATCACCATAGACTACACCTAAGCTCTGATAAGCTAGACATAATACACTTGTCCATGATTCCTTCTGCAATCAACAAATAATATTAATATTAATCCAATCACATTCCCTGTGTAAGTAGTAATCCAAACAAAAAATAATAGTATTACCTTAAAAGGGTTGTTAGATTCCAGATCCATGTATGCTTGGAAATTGAACAGAATTGAATGAATGAGGGAATTCACAGTAACCCAGATGTTACAATTAATTAATTGTAAATGTAGTTAAAACCAAGTGACCAACATCATTCAAAACTTACATAGTACTCTTTTAATAGTATAATATATTATTGAATGGAATGTTAACTTAAGGAGTTGAACTACCAAATAAACAATGGGGAGACAGAAATAAGCCACACGAAACACAATAACACAAGCAAAAGAATATGGTGATTGATAAAAGTAGCACTGTTTACTGTTTATTTATTTATTTAATTATTTATTTATTTATTGTTGTGGGAATGTGGAGCAGATGGAACTTGGAAGTAGTGCACAATAGTTTAATAATAATAATAATATTAGTGTGATGTGATAACTGACAAGGATGAAGGAGATAAAAAGAGGGAAAGTAGGAAAGTGAGGTTTTTCTTCTTGTTTTAATAGGAAGAGTTGATATGTTTGTTGTTGTCTTTTGGGTGGAAATGGAATTCAACAAGAAAGGGGTGTTTTAGGGAGGCTCACACTCTGACGGTTACGGAATATGTTAATCACTTTTCTTATGCTCAACTAGCTTAAAACATGTACAAAATTATACGAGCATAAATAATACTTTCTCCATTCAACTCCACTCTACTACCTTTTTATTTTCATCCATTCAACTCTACTCTACCAGGTACAAAAAAAAAACACAAATGACTCTTTTGTCCTTATGAAAACAACTTAATTACTAAAAATGCCACTAAATGACCCACAACAATTTAACAATAAAACCCACCATAATCTAATTCTGGGCCAATTAGTCTCCTTAATCCTACCCAAACCCACTAACCTTTCCCTACATATTTTCATAATCCAATCCAATATACTCCTCAAACCCATTCAAATTTCTACCCATCCCCATTGTTGACCCGTCCCATTACATTCCCCTTTTCAGTTTTCTAGACTACCTACCCACATTGAATACCCATCCCCTTATCTTCCCATTTGATCCATTTACCTACCCAATCTCACATCTGTCCCCTGATCTCATCCATTTACCTAGACCTGTCAAAACTCGACCCGACTCGAAAACCCGACCCGCCCGACCCGTTTTTTTAGGGTTACAAACCCGGTTTTTTCGACCCGTGACCCGTTTGACCTGAACCCGAAATGACCCGTTATTTTACGGTCAAGACCCGACCCGAACGGGTCGACCCGTTGGGTCAAAGATAAATTAAGATTTTTATTAAAATTTTAATATTTTAATATTATATTTGAAAAAAAATTGTTAAAAAATTRTTTTTTTATTATTAAAAATTACAAACATAACTAAAAAGTCAATTTTATATCACTTTTACAATACTTGATACTAAAATAATTATTAAAAAAACTTYAATTTAATAATTATGTCAATATAATTAATGTARACGTTGAAATAACTAATGTAAACGTTGAATATGATTAAAATATTAATTTTAAATATGTTTTACGTTTTTAAAAATTATTTTTTTAATTAAAAAAATAGATTAAAAAAGACGTTAGAAATTATTTCTTGACCCGTATTCTGACCCTAACCCGACCCGTATTTGACCCGACCCGTATTCGACCCGACCCGTATTCTGACCCGACCCGTATGACCCGACCCGAGACCCGACCCGCCCGACCCGTTTGACAGGTCTACATTTACCTACCCAATCTCACAGTTTCCAGAGTATTCTAAACCCTAAAACTTTTTTTTTCTCTCTCTCTCTCTAACGTCACCTCCCTCATTCATCTTTCTCACATCTTCATCTCTCTAATCAAACCCATACATCTGTTAATCATTATTCTCATTCTTTACAACATGAATCCTTCACATTCAAACTGTGGTAAGGAATGTTTGCAGTGTGTACTTCAATGGTATCGCCTTGGTTCATCTGAAGATGAGCAAGATGACGTTGTTGGTGATTTTGTGCCTACCTCGCCTCCGCCAAACACCATTATACCAGATTCCATAGATCCTGAAGATTTTGGGTCTCAGGTGTTGGAGACGAAGTTCGATTATGATTAAACTTCGTTGGGTAAGTCCTCAGAGAATGCTGATGTTTCTAAAACATCTGATATCCCTCCTGCGGTTGAAGGGAGTTGTAGATCTGGTGAGCCACAATCACCTTGCACAAAGTATTTAAATGCTTATTTGAAGAGGATGGGTGATAAGCGTAAAAAATCGCCCGAGAAAACTTTGGGGCTTGTTCAATATGGGGAATTTGAGTTTGAAACAGCAAGCTCAAAGAGATTCAAAGCGTACAGTGAAAGATTTTTAAAAAAGCGATAAATAGGGACGCGACGTTGGTATGATTCTTAAATCTCATGCAATTAATTTTTTTATTGATTTATTTGTGTGTAATTAGAATAATTTGTTTAACTGCTGCTGGGATTTAATTGCTGTTAGGATTTAGACTTTGTGTTCGAATTCTTACTGTGTAAGAGGCTTCTCATTTTCTGATATTCAAAGTGTAATACTACGGTATTCTGTGCCTCTAGCTACTCTATCGAGTAGGGCTTACTCTGTCGAGTAAGTTATGTCAGTTTTGGAATCAGGCTCTCCATGATGGGTACTCGATCGAGTAGGGGTGGTACTCGATCGAGTAAGGGTCACTCGATCGAGTAAGTCACTTACTCGATCGAGTAAGTTAGTCTTACGGGTTTTTAGTCGTGCTTTGTTAATAACGCGAGATGTACATGGTAATATGGTCGACAGTTTCTTTCATTGTCACAATTCATCTTTTTCTTAAAAACCTTTCAAAAGCAAGAGAGAACGTAAGTTTGTCTTCCTCGCGTTATTAGCAAATTCAAAGGCTAGGGTCGTCGGTTTCCGAAGCTCTTTACATCGTTTTGATTGTTGTCTCGTGGGTAAGTCTTGAGTACCGTTTTCATATCATTTAGTTTATGTTGTTTAAACCCTAATTGGGTGTTGTGGGGATTAATTGGGGGTTTTGTTGGTGGTGATTGTGATTGTGTATTGTATGCTTGTATATGAGGTGAATTCGTAGAGGAGCATTTCTGAGCATTGATTGAGTACTTCGTGGTGATTGTTGTTCAGGTAGGATTTCCCTACTCGGTTACTGATCTCATGTGTTTGGCATTGATTGTATTGTTTATTATGTTTATGGATGTTTGGATGTTTGGATGTATGTTGTGGTATGGAGGAATCGTTGTACTGTCAGTGTTGCGAGGTGCGTCCTCGGCTGAGTGGGGTCACTTGCGGGAGTGACTTCACGCCCTTGATTCGCCCTCCGTG
>VHZZ01005490.1:15290-29260 GCA_009801015.1 Silene noctiflora
AATGATGATCAGTTGACTTTATAGAAGAATCATCCCTTGTGTATTCTTATATTGAGATTATAATTATGATATTTAAATCATCGTCGTGATCGCACTATTGTTGAGGACTTTTACTCTAACAGGCACTCCGTTGGACTCAGAGGAACATGTGGTACATACCTACTCCTGTAGGTTCATTATGGGTATTCGACTCATACATGCAATGGACCAAATCTAGCAATTCAGCGGAGAGAGAGAAGCTAAGGAAGCATGAGCCTGTTAACTACAAGATTCATGAAGTAGTCAGGGAGAACCAGAAGTATATGACTGAGGAAGAGGAAAAAGCTGGATTCCAAGTCATCCGACCAAAGAAGAAACCGAAAAGAGCTCCCCCTGCTGAGAGGGTGGTGGTAGATAGGAATAGAAATGCCAGACCACGAGAGAGACCTTTAGTAATTAGGTCCGATATAACGCAGGAGCGTCCACGTCGAGACCGAGATAAGAAGTATGATAATAATGACAAAGGCAAGGGGAAGATGGATGAGTAGCCTGGGTCTTTATAACTTTTATAGTAGTATTTTATAATTTTTTTTTTTTTTATAAAAGGCAGGATTTTTAGAATCCTAGCTTAGCATTTTTAGTTTCAGTAGTTGTTTATTATTATTTGGCATATTATTGTAAAATTAATAAATAAACAGTTTAACAAGTTTAAGTAGACTTTAGTCGATTATTTCCCTTTTGCTTATTCTTTCGAATTTCAAATGCTAAACCACTTGTCCTTCTATTTGCACATTTTGATTTTTTTAATAGTCTTTTGGGTTGTATCCCGTGAACGATTGCATAAGTATTCACCGTATAATGATGCATTCAAACTCGTAACGTAGTTATAAATATATGAAAAGGAATAAGTGTTCGAGGCAAGAGCCAATAAAATTAACATAGGGAATACGCAAGGTGCTTTACTTACTCCTGAAATACAATTATGTTAAATTTGACGATATTGAGGATGATAGAAAATGCCTAAAATACAAGAGCAAGATAGCATAAAGAGGAATAATGGCATATGCCGTGTGTATGTAACGTGTCGCATAAGCGGCACGTGGGTCCCGCGTGGTGCGTTCAAACCTAGCCTAAGGGTAATATTTCTTAAGTTAGTCTAGGTTAGTTGGGTTAGAGAATTCATTCCAGTCTAGGTCTTTGATTCTAACTGCACCACCTGAGGATATTGTCTTGACTAAGTAAGGGCCTTCCCATTTATGTTTAAATTTTCCTCTAGGATCTACTGGTAAAAGAGCTCAAACTGATTTAAGGACTAAATCTCCTTCTTTGATGTTTCGAGGCTTGACTTTCTTGTTAAAAGCTCTTCTGATTCGCGCTTCATATGTTTGAACATTATGTAGGGCGCGTAATCTTCTCTCATCCAGGAGAATGAGTTCTTCATATCGTTTTCTATTCCATTCAACTTCTGGAATATGACTTTCGAGTAGAATTCGTAGAGATGGGATCTCTAGTTCTACTAGTTGTACAGCTTCCATGGCATATGTTAGGTAGAAAGGAGTAGCCCAGTGGGCATCCTAACTGATGTTTTATATCCCCACAAGGCGAAGGGTATTTCATTAGGCCAGTCCCGATAGTTGTCGATCATTTACTTTAGGATCATGACGACAATTTTGTTTGCTGCTTCGACGACACCATTGGTTTGAGGTCGCTATGGCGAGGAGTGGTGATGCTGGATTTTGTACTTAGTGAGCACTTGTGCAGCTTCAACATAGATATGAGAAACATTGTGATGATCTCATGTGGGCACCCATATCGACAAATGATGTTGGCTTGTACGAAATTAGCCACTTGTTTGGATGTTAGAGCAGTATAGGAAGCTGCTTACACCCATTCAGTGAAGTAATATATTGCCACTAGAATGTAACAATGGGCTCCCGTCCCTGCTAGAGTGATTTTTCCGATGATATCTATTCCCGAAGTAGAGAATGGCCTGGGGGATGTCATAGTGTATAATAAGGAGGGTGGAACGTGCTGCACGTTTGCAAAGATTTGGCAGTTGTGACAATGTCTGATATATTTGATGCAGTCTGTTTCCATGGTCGTCCATTAGTATCCTAAGCGCATGATTTTCTTAGCAATCGTTGGTCCGCTCATGTGAGGACCACATTTTCTGTCATGGACTTTCTCCATTACTTTATTTTCTTTCGAACGATCGAGGCAAAACAAGATAACGCCTTGTGACGTCCTTTTATATAATTCGCCTTGATTCAGTATATACTGGGAGGCCAGTAGCCTTATTGCTCGTCGTCCCCTTTTATCCATATTTGGTGAATGTTCACCATTGAGCTTGTACTTTAGAATGGCCTGATACCAAGGATCTTCTTGATCTTCCTCCTCGTCAGTTAGGAGGTGTATATAGGCTGGTTCAGATCGTCTTACGATGCATAAAGGCATATCTACCATATTGTCAGGCATGTTAATGAGGGATGGAAGTTTCGCAAGAGCGTCCGGAAATTGATTTTTCTCTCTTGGTAAGTGTAAGTAAGTGATTTGATCAAAGAAATTAACAACTTGATCTACCCTTTATTGATATTCCGTATTTTCCATGATCCAGTGATCTGGTTGATAATGAGGGATGAGTCTCCATGGACTCAAAGCCTTTTGATGCCAAGACTGGCTGCTGCTTGTATGCCTATGAGGCATACCTCATATTCTGCCGCATTATTAGTCACCTCGAAGTCGAGTTTAACTGAAATTGGTGTATGTTCGCCTTCAGGAGAAAATGAGCAACAATCCGATCCCATATCCTCTTAGATTGGAAGCCCCGTCGAAGTAGAGATCCCATGATTCTGTATTAGTATGAAGGACATTTTCGTCCGGAAATGAGCATGTGTCTATCATTTGGGTATCATGTATGGGATTGTCTGTGAAGAATTCTGCCACTGCCTGTCCTTTAATTACGTTCAGAGGCACGTATTTGACGTTAAACTTAGAAAGCATTAGAGTCCATCTTGCTAGTCGACCATTAAGAACTGGCTTCTCAAAAATGTACTTTATGGGATCCATTTTTGAGTAGACTTTAACCGAATAGCTGAGCATGTAATGTCGCAGCTTCTTTGTTGCCCACAAAAGAGCGAGACAAGTCTTTTAAAGAGGTGTGTACTTTGTCTCGTATCCCATGAATTTATTGTTGGCGTAGTAGTTGCCTCGTTCGTCTTTCCCTACCATTTGAGCTATTATGGCTCTCATGCCTGTTTCTGTGATTGTAAGGTATAGGGACAAAGTTTGACCTTTATGCGGTGGCATGAACACAGGTGGTTTAGCCAAAATATCCTTAATTCTTTCGTACGCCTTCAGACAATCATCGTCCAACATGGTGTGGTCTGTCTTTTTGAGATTTTTAAATATTGGCTCGCAAATCATGGTAAGCTTGGAGATAAAACGGCTTATGTATTGTAGCTTGCCTAGAAAACCTCGAACTTCTTTCTCTGTCTGCGGTTGCGATATTTCTATAAGAGCCTTGATCTTGGATGGATCAATCTCTATTCTTGTTGACTTACGACGTAACCTATCCTTTTCCCATATGTTACCTCAAATGTACACTTCTGAGGATTGAGTCTCATATTGTACTTGCGAAGCTTAAAGAAGAACTTGCGAAGATTGGCGATGTGACCCTGTCTATCTTTAGATTTAACGACCATGTCATCAACATAAACTTATACTTCTTTGTGCATCATATCATGTAGTAAGGTAGTGGCAGTGCGTTGGTATGTTGCACCAACGTTGATTAACCCGAAAGGCATGACAGTATAACAATAGGTCCCCATTGAGTGATAAATGTGGTTTTATGCATGTCCTCTTCACCCATTTTGATATATTATAGCCTGCGTATCCATCCATGAAGGACAGAAGTGTGTGGTTGGCTGTATTGTCTACCAATATGTCGATATGTGGTAATGGAAAGTCGTCTTTTGGAGTAGCCTTCTTTAGATGTCAAAAATCAACACAAACCCGGATTCGCCCATCCTTTTTGGGTACAGGGACCATGTTGGCCACCCAGTCAGAATACTCGGAAACTTTGATGAACCTGGCTTTGAATTGTTTGTCTACCTCCTTTTTATCTTAAGAACCCATTCTATCCTCATTCTGTGGAGTTTTTATTTAACTGGTTTGAAACCTGGTTTAATTGGGATACGGTGTTCTGCAATGTCATTGTCTATCCCTGACATGTCTTTGTAAGTCCAAGAGAAAACATCTTTAAACTCGTGTAGAAGGTCAATGAAGAGAACCCTTTCAGCTCAGTCTAGTTTGGTCTCTATCCTAAGTTCTTTAGGTTCGAGGTTTGTCCCGACGTTAATTGGTTCAGTGTTTTCTATAACCGGTGCCCCCTACCCCTCTTCGAAAATTTCTTTTATCATATAGGGTGGCAGGTCAAGTGAGTCTGAGTCAGGATCTTCCTCAGTATCATCACAAACAAAATTGCAATCAGAACACAAGGTGTAAGCAGAATTTGATTTATTCATATTAAAATTTGAAAATAACTGAAACAAACAAGCCATCTGATCATTTGTCAGTGGCAAAGGAAGGATAGTTGCTGGGGTAAGCCCAAGGCTACTTCTACTCGATGCTAAACTAGGAGAAATAAAGGGAGTGGGGTCGATAGCAGGAGGAGACTCTCTGACGACTTCTCTAGACTTGGACTCAGACTCTAGTTTCGACTCTAACTCTGACTCAGACTTGAGCTCATCGTCTTCTGGTTCTTCTTTAAACATCTCTCCTTCGTCTGTGGTGAGCTTGAAGAGTCATCCTTGATTATTTGTCCATTTGATCAAATTTCTCCATCATGTTTGCCTTTTTTGCTGGATCTGCATATGTGATTAGGGTCGTAGAGTCAAACAGGTCATCCTGTAGTATCATGGTAATAATCTCGTCTTGGGCTACTCTTATAAATCGATCTTTCCTAAATAGAAGGTTGACAACTTGACTGTCGAGGCAAGGTTTTGAAGGAGTTTTAACGGTAGAAACCGTTTCTTGGGGGATAAAGTAACAGTCGTGGAAAACTTCTATCCCAGCTAGCCTGTTACCTTCATTAATCCATGGTTCGGGAAAATTATGAAAAATTCATATTCTCCCTCTCTGACGAAGTACCCATTCAGCGTAAGGTGATATGGTCGCAACTGGACACCTTTATACTTTCGAGCGTTAAGCTGTGCGAGCATTTCAAAAGTTTTTTCCATAGTTGGTTTGTAACCTAGCCCTAATGGTATTCTTTGAGAATTACCTTCCTTAAAAGGTACGACAGTATTCTTTCTCATGGGGTTTAGAGGTATCCCTGGGAAGTATCCCTGAGATTTAAGTATGTGGTTGACCACTAGATTAGAGTGAGGATTGAAGTACAGTGGAGCAAGCTTGCTCTCTATGAGGTTGACGACTTGAAATCCTTTCAACTTGTGTATTGGGTCGGAGATGACCTTGTTTTTGTATGCCCTTTCGATGATTGCTTTGATTGGAGATTAAGCTATTTTCATCACTTGACCATCCAAAGGGATCTTAATTTTATGGTGAAGGGTGGATGTCACATCTTTACAAGCATGGATCCAAGGCCTTCCCAGTATTATGTTGAATGATGCCTAAATGTCTACTATTTGGAAGATGACCTTTCTTTCGACAGGTCTAGTGGTTATAGTAAATCAAAACGACCCACTACTTTACGATGTGTCTCGTCTTATTAACGAACACCTTAATTAGTTGAAGTCTAATCTGATTCTTTCATGCCCAGTTTGTGTGCAGTTTTGAGTGGTATGACATTAATTGTACAACCGTCATCTACCAATGTCATAGGTACATTCTTTTTTAGGCACGTGATTGTGATATATAGGGCTAGATTGTGGTTGACATCAAATGGAGGTAGATCTTTATCTGAGAAAGTAACTGGGTTACATAGCTTGACTGAGTCCTAGAGGACTAGGTTAACCACGTCATTTGGGGTAGAATTAACTGGTATATTCAGTTTAGCCAGAGCTTGTAACAAAGCTTGGCGATGTGGGAACGAGTTTGCTATTAGCTTCCAGACTGAAAGAATAGCCTTGGTTCTTTGCAACTGCTTCATTGGTGAATCAGTAGAGAATGTCTCATCCGTATCTACTTGGGTAGGATTCCTTGTAGGAATCATGCTACTTGTTTTCCCTGGAGCGACATTTTAATATGGGTGACCTTATCGAGTGAGGTGATCTACGTCAAGGTCCATGGTTTTGACCAGAGGATGTTCTGCGAGGTAGGCATCTTCAACATCATCTACCCATACACCATTAATGGTGATGAGCTCTATTAGTCGCATGATTCCATCTCCTAATTCAGTGATTTTCAGAACTAGCCCGCCGACAACCGTGATAACCTCTGGCATTGTGGATTCCTTATAAAGAGTGGTGACCACTTGCGTGGCCTTTTCCCTGCGAGATGTGATATGGGATCTTTTAAGTTGGGAGACTATGTCTTCTAAGTCGATGACTTGCCTACTCACACTTTTTGCCCATGATATAAAGTTGGAAATGGTAAGTGTAATGATATAATATAGCTCTTCATCTATTGTAGTGATTTCATCTTCGACTGGGGAGATGAGATGTGAGAAATCAAAGGTGGATTGCTCATTTGAGATTACTAAAATTCTAAGAGCATTTTTGGTATTATTGGGCTTGCTTGCAGAGGGGATGGGTAATCGACCATCTTCAATCATGTCTTGGATAATATGCTTTAGCTTAAAGCAACTTTCTATATCATGTCCCTTACCCTGTGGTACTCATAATAGGCATTGTCATCCCAAATTTTTGACTTCTTTTCTGGGTCAGGTGTAGGTCCAATGGGTTGTAAACTACCTTGCTTGATTAGCCTTTTGAGTGCATTAGAGTAAGTATTCCCAATGTCAGCAAATTTTCTAGGTGGGTTAGTCCTCTTAGAAGGTTCCACGAGGTTTACTTCATCACTTTTACTATTGGAACTGTAAGAACGATTACTAGTCGATGTTGAGCCTTGATATCCGCGTCCCATGGTTTTGGACAAGTCCTTCTTTGCGAATATCATCTTCGATTCTCTTACCTAAAACAGTTAAGTGCTTTAACGATTCGATGTTTTGGTATCTAAGGTGGTCTCGTCTGGGTGCTCAACAAGCTATTTGCTAGTCTTTCTCCACCTACATAGGAAGTCGGTGAAACCTTCCTTTTCATTTTGGATTAAAACTTCTAGGGTGCGCATATTAACTTGTATCTCAACATTATCCGTGTATTGCTTGGTGAACTCGATTGCAGCATCATGCCAAGTTGCGATCTTCTTAGGATCTAAACAATAGAACCATTTCTTAGGGATTGTATCGAGAGATGCAGGAAAGATCCTTAGAAACATCTCAGGTTTGATGCCTTTGAGAGACATATAGTCTTTGAAAGCTCGAATGTGATTTAGAGGATTTTCATGTCCTTTGAACCTTGGAATGTTAGTCATGTTGAAGTTAGTAGGCAATTGGGTATTCATTGTCTCATATGTTCGACTGTTTTCTCTATAGATGTCATTCTCGTTGAGGTACATGAGTTGTTCTTCCAGATAACTAAGAGGCTTTTTTGCTTCAGTAGGTACAGGAGTATGATTTTTAGGAGTATCCTTTGGCTCAGGCGTTTCCATAGGTGTTTCTAGGGGTGTAGGTCCTTCTGTAGGAGGAAGTCGGGTTTCTACTGCGACAATACGGCTTTCGATGGTTTCTAAGCAAGCATAAGCAACATCCTGGCTACTTCGGTGACGAAGAAGGGCAGCCAAGATTTAATTCATACCATGATTGGGATTAGGTTGGGGTTGACCATTGACACTTCTGCGACTTTCACCGTCTCTAGATATCTTGAAATGAGATAGAAATTGATGGTGAATCAAGCTCTGCCCGAAACACACTAACCCAAGACTCAAAGAAAAAGACGACTCAAAAGAAGACTGACTCGTGTCTTGTAAGTGATGATTTATAACGAGAAGGACTTTGAAAGGTGATGCCTAATGATCATTGTGTGTGATCATTGGTGTGCTGACTCGATTTATACTTGGAGACTCAAAAGGAAAAGACTTCGACTTGACTTAGTTCAGTATTTAAGACATTTAAAATATTTACATTTTAAAGCTTCTTTACAAGATTTTTTGAAAATTTCGTCATGGTTTTGTTTATAAAGGGGTGATAACATACAAGGCGTAAGCATATATACAGGCATTACAACAGTATGGTGAGTACTTTTAAGTTGGTTTTGGTTTAGAAGGGTGGGTTTCCACACCAAGCTATCAAACCCTGCTCTGTGGAGAGGTCCGCTCCAAACATGAGTAAGGCCAGTTCCTAGTTCCATTTCCAGGAGTTGTGAAAGCTCTTGATACGAACATAAGTAAGCATCGTGGTGTGGTTGACGTCAATTTCTATCCATCTACTAGGGACAAATAAGAATTTTTACCATCGAGATGGGACGATTGGTCGAATTAGTTTGGTTAAGAGCCTAGGAAGGCTACGTAAAACGACATAAGAAGGTCGAGTAATGAAAATTAATAGCTTTCTCATATAAACTATCCTTAACCTTGTTCAAGTTTCACGCTGGGTAACATTAGACTTAGTCTAAGTGTATCATCCCCAGTGGAGTCGCCAAACTGTGGACATGGCCACCCGCGCCGCGCGCACCTGCGTTTCGCATACCTGCTTGTTGAAAGATTGTAGTGGCAGTACTTCTCCCACGGAACTTTGTGTTAACAAAGCACGCCATGGACCGTTACCGATTTGAAAGGTATTCAAACTGGTGAATGGTTTGAACAAGCCTGCATTTGTGGAGTCGCCGCCAATTTTTGTGGATATTTGGATCCGCTCGAATACTTCGCATTATGTCAAGACACAAAGTGACATGAACACTAAGAAATTCGTTGCCCTTAGCATTCCATGTCTAGAATGACTCTCGCGATGCCAATGAACACTGGTGTTCACAGATATCTGAGTAAGGAGTGAGGTCACGTATTAGGAAGCTCTTATTAGAACACCTAATCCCGCCCGCCTCGATAGCGGCCTCTACTAATGATCAGGGAATGTCATTTATACTCGATATGCTATTAATTTATATGCATTCAATACAACAAACAATATTTTAATCCTAACATGTGAATTAAACTAGGTCGGTTAACACATAATTTAACATCCAATTTGTTCAAAGTAGAGATTTACATTTATTTACATGTAAAAAAGAATAAAATAAATGACAGAAAATAAATTACAAAGATGAACAACGAATGTACGTCACAAACACATTCGAAAGGGTTTTAGAAATTAAAAGAAGGAAAACACAATGATATTACTGATAATATTCCATTATAAACTAATTAGAAAGGCAACGTCAAAACAAGACGAGATCAGAGATAGAAACCAGCCCAGAACAGGCGTAGCAACAATTGCGTCCCCTGGAAGAGGCGCATCAGCCGTTGCGTTTGTTCTCGAGATGGTTTCTGACTGTGAAAGTCAAACTCGCGGGTTGTTAACATTTATTGGTTAATTTAGACAGATTATTATTATACGACTCAAAGAAAGTGATTTAATCAGATTATACATACTAAAGAATGTCGTAAAATAAAATAAAAGAAAGTCTAAAGAAGGGATATTCGAGGAAGAAGAAGAAAATCAAGAATATACAACGAACCTCTGGAATAGGCGCAAAAGGTGATATGACTGTTCCAGAAGGCACATCTATTCGTGCGTTTCTTCTCGACTGTCTTTTTCTGCCGACTAGTCAAAAATGTTTGAAAATAAGATTTATAAGGCGATTTAAACGTGTATGTGACATAGACTCTTACATTTCATAAAAAAACAGAAAACAAAATACAAAGATGGGAATACACGCTCAGACTTACATATTTACGAAGCGATATTGATTAATTCGATTTTAGTGATTGCTCGACTTGATGTAAGTGATGATTCCCTTGAAAAAAGGATTGGGTAAAAAAGATTGATTTAAGATTGATTAGGTGTAGTGGTAAAGTTGGTCGGTCTATGCAAACGAGACTGGTACTTAGAAATATCAGGGCTTACGTGGTCGAGTAGATCAAGCACATAGGCGTTAATAGCAAAAGCTCGTCGTCTTAGAATGCAAAGAGAGAAGAGAAGGGCGGACACTCGTGTGAAAAACATGTGAGGCGAAGGCCTGTATTTATACTAGTCACGAGGTAGGAGTTCTGAAAGGATTAAAACATGGAAGGAAACTGTAAAGATCTGGACACTGCTGTAAACAGGCCCAGGAAGAGGCACAACAGGCTGTGCATCCTATCCTGGAGTTGTTTCTCCTCAGAAACGAAC
The DNA here is from genome assembly GCA_009801015.1 of Silene noctiflora. Lineage (NCBI taxonomy): Eukaryota > Viridiplantae > Streptophyta > Magnoliopsida > Caryophyllales > Caryophyllaceae > Silene > Silene noctiflora. The sequence goes on from VHZZ01005490.1 coordinate 25,612, forward strand.
TTTTTACGCGATTTCAGAGTTTGTGAAGGATTTGATTTCCCTATTTCTTCAAAATAAGATATTTTTAAGATCTTAAAAATATTTAGATATTATTTAGGATTCATAGAAATATCCCGACTCATATTTGAGACGGTTTATTTAAATAAAGACGATTTTTTACCCGGACTCCAAATGCATTTTAATTACTGTCAAAATGACTGTATCGGCATGTAGATGACAACAAAGGGGTGGACACGATTATTTGATCAATCATTTGTCGACGAATTAATGAAATGTCATATCATCGCGTCATATATTAAATATGCGGCCTAATCATCACTGGGTGGTTGGCGAAGGGTGCAGAAACGAGGTAACTACACAAATACTGCGACTCTTCCAGAAGGCGCATAGCTATTGCGTTCCTCCTCGACGGTCTTTCCATGTTGTTTCGTCAAAAACGGTTTAAAAAATATGATGTTTTAAGATGACTTAGATCGTGTTTATGATATAAATCCTTACATTATTATAAATAAAGATAATAAAATACAAATTGGGATTTAAACCCTTAGACTTACATGTTTACAAAGCGACATTTAACTAAATTGTCGTTAATGGTTGCTCGACTCGATGTAGATGCAAAAGACACCCTTGAAAAAGGATTTAGTAACAAAGATTGATTAAAATTGATTGAGTGTAGTGGTCAAATCGTTCCGTCATACAAACGAGACTGGGACCTAGAAGGATCTAGGCTTACGTGGTCGGATAAATCAAGCACGTAGGCGTCAAAGCAAAAGCACGTGGCCTTTGAATGCAAAGAGAAAAGAGAAGGGGTGGACACTCGCTTCAAGAATAAGTGAGGCGGAGGCCTCTATTGTACTCATCACGAGGTGTAGGTTTATGAAAAAAGATAAGATTTGAAGAATGCGGAAATATTCTGGAAATTGACGAAAATCACTCCAGGAAGAGGCGCAGCAGGAAATGCGATCTTTCCAAGAGGCGCAGTGCCTACTGTGTCCTCTCCTAAGGTTTTCCCTCCTTAGCAAGAAAGATTTCTGTGGTTTGATTTAGGAATTAGGGAAGATGTGGGCTTCCTTATTCCGCAAGGCAAGATATTTTTGAGATTTTAAAATATTGAAATAATAGTTAGGAAAACTCTAGAATACTCCGACTCGGTATTGAGACGGTTTCATAAAATGAAGACGGTTTTTGTCTCGGACTCCGAATGTACTCTAATTACTGCCAGGAAAGACCGTATCGGCACGTAGATCATGACCAAGGGGTTGACATGGCTGTTTGAGTTACCAGTTGTCGACGAATTTATGAAATTTATAAAATCACTCCACATATTAAAGATGCGGTCCAATCATTACTGGGTGGTCGGTGGGAGGCGTAGAAACGAGGTATCTACAAGCTCGTCCAATTCTTCGTTTTTCAAACTTCATAGCATGGGATTGCGCTCCATAGGCTCATCTAGCCTAGGAAAGTGCTTCCCCACAATTGATTTTCACATTCTATACACTTTAAACACATTTAGTAACCCTCCCTCACTTGCTCCCATGTCAAAAACATGTTAAAACAAAGCAATCAAATGCAATGCAAAAATTGAAATGCATGAACTTAAATAAATGCAAGTTAAGAGGTTAGTATATTTACAAATGATGGTTTAGGGAAGACTCCACCTAACTCTCCTCCTTCTTAAAGCATGTCAAGGGGGTAAAGCAAGTATGTTGTTGATGTTGCTTAACACCCTATAGAAGTAGTCAAAGGGTTGTTCGTATTCATGATAGAAGTCTTGAATAGACCTCCGCACATTGTAGCTTTCATTCATATAGCATCCCATGTACTAGTTGTATTGACAAGGAGCAAGATAGCCTTGGTTTAGGGTCATCGCATTCCCGACATAAGGATTGATCAATCCCTCGAATTCATCATCCCATAAACCACCAACACCTATCCTCCTTTGTTGAAGAGACTATGGGTAGGGATATTCATCTCTTTTTTCTTGTCGACTTGGCCATCAAAGCCTTCATTGTTTGTTATCAAATTCCTACCTCTCCAAATATACTATGGGTAAGGATAGTCATCTCTTGTTTTTTGTCGACTTGGCCATCAAATTCCTAGCTCTCTAAACAGAGCTATCTCTATGTCATCAACTTCTTTCTTCGAATTTAGCAGTGCCTCTTTGTCCTTCCTACTAGGAATTATTTTCTTGATAGGATTCTTGGATAGAGATTCTGGTTTCTTCTTATCACCTTCCCGATTATAGGGATCAACCATAAAGCATGGTTCATTCCATTTTGGAGCTCTGATTGTCTTGTCAAGATTAAAGATTATATTTTCATCACCGACCTCAAGGGTTAACATACCATGTTTGACATCAATCACCGCTCCGGCGGTGTATAGAAATGGCCTTACCAAAATGATGGGTATGTTAGAATCATCCTTCATATCCACGATTACAAAGTCTAGTGGTATGAAGAATTTTCCAACTCTTACGGGCACGTCTTCCCATACCCCTAGTGGCTTTTCGTGGTGTGATCCGATGTTTTCAATATCATGCTAGTACACTTCAATTCTCCAACTTCTAGCTTCTCACATACCGAGTATGGCATGACACTTACGCTATTACCTAAGTCACATAGCACCTTATCAATTGTAGTGTCACCAATGGTACATGGGATAGAAAAACTTCTCGGATATTTAAGCTTCGGTGGGGAATTTCCTTGAATGATGGCACTAATTGTGTCGGTGAAAGCTATAGCTTTCGACCTTCTAATAAACTTCTTCTTGGTAAGAATATCCTTCATGTATTTCGCATAGCCTGGTACATGAGTAATAAGCACCGTAAAAGGGATAGAAACCTCCAAGTTTTCTACAATCTCCATGAATTTCCTAAGTTGCTAATCAGCTTTGGGCTTGGCTTGACAACTTGGAAAGGGTAACTTGATCACAATAAGTTCTTTTTCAACCTCTTTGCCTTCTCTTAATTCTTCTTCTTCGATGATTCACTTGTAGTAGGTTCTATTACCTTGGTGTTTTTCCTAAAAGTTTCCGACTCATTTATTTCTTCCAACACTCTATCTCTCGTCGCATCCTTTGATGTAGCATTTCCCTCAACAATATCTTCTCCAATAGGCACCTTAGGTTCCTCATAATGTGTACCACCCCTCAAGTGAATGGCATTGATGGTTTCATTTCATGCAAAGGGATTACCTTGTGGAGGTAATTGTTCCTTTTGCCTTTGGGAACTTAAAGTGGCCAATTGGGCCAATTGAGTTTCCATCATCTTTTTATGAGCAAGGATGTTGTTGATGGCGATGTCCTTGGCTTGACTATACTTTTTCATTTGAGCAAAGAAATCTTGTTGATTCTTTTGCATTTGCAAAACCGCTTTTTGAACATCGTAAGCTTGGTCATTGGGTTGATTATAAGATGTTTGGCTTTGAAATCCTTGGTTTTGGTTGTAGATGTTGGAGTAGGTGTCCTCCACAATAGTGCGTTTACATAATAAATCTCATTGAAAGAATATATATTTGGGATAATCACTAGAAATATTAGTCAGCTGATCAGCGTATATCGGTAACGGTTGGGCGACTAGGGTTTGACGTTACTGTCGTAAGACGGCGCTGTTCAGCTGATCCCATTTGGTCACACCTAAAGGAACAAGCTC
>VHZZ01005491.1:33838-48720 GCA_009801015.1 Silene noctiflora
TGGACGCTCTAATATCGCTCGAAAAAAAGTCTCTTTTAATAATATACTAGTTTGACACCCGTGCGTTGCAACAGGGTAATTAACTTATTATAATTTTGCATCCTATGCCTAATTTTGTTTACATATGATTAAAATACATTTTTCAAATAAAATAAAACATAAAACACTTTGCTAATAAAAAAAAGGTAGTAAGAATTAATATTTGTATGTTATTGTTGTAACTGACGTATTCTTATAAGAGCTCTCGAAGTTAATAATTGAGAGACTCAAATTTTTTGAATTGATACCGAAGTTCAATGATACTCTTATTTATAATCATGGGATAATCCAACCCTATGATAATTTGTTGATATAGGACAATTCAACTATTTATACGTAGTATATATTCATCACACCTACATTATTTTTCAATGTGGAACAAATAATATACTTCGAAGTACACAATATTTTTCGCACCAAATTCGACATCAAACCCGGTTTAATAATGAGCAAATATTATACTATCTATTAATGTTCATACGTTTTTTTTCTTTTTTTTTTATCATAATTAAAATATGTGCAAATGATATGCAATCTATACTCTAATGATAACATTTTTTTTACTACAAATCTAATTATATAATTTTCATAACTTTTTTACAATACTTTTTTTGTCAAATATAAATAAAAATTATAAACATCATTTCAATATAACATAGAAAATATATATCATATTGTGAATTAATACACTCTCTTAAAGGTCTCTAAGACATACTGAAGAGACTCAAAATATTTTGGATTGATACCTAAGTTCCAGTAATGCCTCATATTTATAATCATAGAATCACCCTATCTTATGTTAATTTTTCGATGTGGGACAATTTTATTATTTATACGTAGTCACCACACCTAAATTAGCTTTCAATGTGAGGGATAACATACTAAGAAGTACACAATTTTTAATATGTGCAAATTATATGAAATCTATATTTTAATGATAACATTTTTTTTACCACGAATCTTCTTATATTATTTTCATAGTTTTTTTCTTAAAGTAAACATATGATAATAATATCACTAATATATAACCGTCTTTATAAATATTTACGTGTTTATTATTTGTATGTTATTATATATTATGACAATATTCGAGAGATTCAAAAGATTTTGTGTTGATACCTAAGTTCCAATGAGGACTTCTATTTATAATCATAGGATCACTTCACCTTATGATAATCTTTTAATGTTGGACAATTCAACTATTTATTCGTAATGCATCATATTTTCGCACCTAATTCGACATCCAACCCTATTTGATAATGAACAAACACTATATTATCTATTAATTTCCGTATGTCTCTTTTTTAATCATAATTAATATATGTGCAAATTATATGAAATATATACTCTAATGATGACATTTTTTTTTACCATGAATCTAATTGTATAATTTTCATTTTTTTTGTTATGATACTTTTTTGTTAAGTGAAATGTATGAGTTTTTTTATAAATAAAAATTATAAACATCGTCATTTGAATATAATATAGAAAATTATATCATATTGTGGAGAAAATGATACAAACTCTTAAGAGCTCTCTAAGACAATACTTAAGAGACTCAATTTTTTTTGGGTTGATGCCTTATTTCCAATGATTTATCCTATTTATAATTATAGAATCACCCATCTTATGTTAATATTTCGAAGTGGGACTATTTTACTATTTATATGTAATTTATTCACCATACCTGCATTATTTTCTAATGTGGTACAAATAACATACTAAATAAGAAATACATCATCTTTTTTGCACCAAATTCGACATCCAACCCAAATTCCGAATACGGGAAATTGCTACTTTAATATATGTAATAGTTATATACTATATCATTTATTAATATTCGTACATATTTTTCTATTTTTTTATTTATAACATTTTCTTACCACCAGTCTAATTATCTTATTTTCGTATTTTTTTCTATACTTTTTTGTCAAATAAAATGTAAATTTTTTTATATAAATATTATAAATATTGAATATAATATAGGAAATATATATTATATTCTAATTATAATTATAATAATAATTAAAATATTTTTCACTATATTTTTAATATATCAAAAGTATTATTTAGGAAACATTTCCTAAATTAATTAATTTTTAATAATAAAAACTCTTAAGAGTCATATAAGACAATACTTAAAAGACTCAAAAGATTTTGCTTGATACCTAAGTTTCAAAGATGACTCCTATTTATAATCATATGATCACCCACCTAATGTTAATCTTTCAATGTGTAAGTTTCTAAATGTTTTGCATTATACTTTTTGGTTAGATTGATAATCAAAAAATTCTTTTATGTAAAATACAACTTTGATTTTAAAAAGATTACATAGTATCTTTGTCATAATCTTGGAAGATCTTATAATATACTTTCCTAAACAAAAAAAAGATGATGTGGACGCTATAATATCGCTCGAAAAAAGCCTCTTTTAATAATATATATAGATATAAATATAAATTATACACGTCTTTGTTTTTACACAATTTAATTTGAAACGAATTAGTTTAAATCAGCAAACATACCTCTCTATTATCGTTGTTTACCTAGCTCCCTCCTTGTTCGACATGGTTGAAGGATCGAGAAAAACCGAACGTATCGATTTGTTTATTTACGTTAATTGGTGGTATGATTTGTTTAGCTATGTTTTGGTCATGATTAAATGTTTGGATTAGGAGAGGCAAATTATCAAATTTATTTTATATAATTGACATTATTTAGTAATTTGTCGAAGTCAAATAACAGCTTGGAAAAGAGGGTTATTACTTATTATAGCCGTCTTACTTGTGACGTCTCACAAACCTCTCACCACTTGCCTCTCCCACTTGCAAGTTTGACGTCACGTCACAAAGCTTGTGACGTGTTCAGACACGTCACAAATGAGAATTTGTGTACTTATTACGCCTTTGCGCGGATTGAGTATGCACTGCCAAGTGCCAAAGTGCCAACTGATTGACTACACAGAAGAATATTATTCATGTCTTGAAAACAACTCGAAAGCCCAAATAGCCTAACAGCTGGCTGGGTCCGTCCATACGCGGGTTAATTGGTCTAGAAATGGGCCTCATCCTCGTGAATATAATGGAGAAAAGACAAATGTTTGCTTTTTATTTGCAAGACAACAAAGTTTATGTAGTTTGATTCAACTTTTTTTTTTTTTTTTTTTTTTTAACGTTTTCTAATTAGGGAAGAAATTTGTTTATATGTAAATCAATTCTTTATGGTAATTCGTAAATTTGGCTCCATATTACTTGTACGGCTAGAGCCGGTAAATTTAACTCAACCCGCTTGAAATCGGCTGAAACAACCCAACAAATTAACAACCTGAAACCAACTTGACCCAACCCTGGCCTTTACAATCCGAATCTGATCCAATGATCTGTGATCCGAACACGGAATTGAACTCGATTTGATCCGATATGAATCGGACTCCATGTTACCTATTAGATTGATGGCCCAACATTTATTAAGCTATTATTGATCAAAATAAAAGGGATGTAGTGTTTAGTGATAAGCTTTACTTAATACTCCGTAATAAAGTAACTATTTGTATGCGTATACGGTGCAACGATCGGAAGGTAAAATCTCATTTCAGACGTTCTTTTTGGTTTGACATTAAGACATATAAAATGTGGCAATTTTACGCTAAAAAATAAATATTTCATAATAAAATGTTATCCGTTTATTGTTAAAAAAGTGACAATATTAATTAGTTTTAAGTTATAACATTTTATTACTTATAGTAGTAGATAATTAGAAGAGAAGGGAAGAAGGGGTTCAACTTTTTATGATAAAATGTTTACATTTTTTCATCTTAATTAAGTTAATACCGTATTAATGGAGACTTAGACCTTGTTTTTTTCAGCTAAAATGAGCTAATTTGAATTAAATGGAGTGAAGCTGAACTGGACTGAATTGAATGGAGCTGAGGTGAACCGAATGCTTAGAAGTACAGTTGGTCTCTCTTGTGACGGCCCCAAATGTGACCACTTTAAGATAAAAAGTAATCACTAATAAAATGTTACCTATCAAATAATGGTAACATTTTCTCATTAAAATAGTCATACTTAATCCGTCATAATTTGTGACGAAAAAGAGCGTGTCACAAATGAGAATTTGCATTTGAAATAAGAGTTAATTTTGTGAAGAGATGGAGTAAACAGAACTGATTGAAGCAAAATAAATCTGAACTGATTAAAAAGAGCTGAACTGAAATAAAAAAACCCGTAATTAAGCCGGAAAAAAATAGAGCCTTACTAATTTACTATAATCCGAATAGGACTGATTACCTAACAAAGGTGATATTAATTTGTGTGGTATTGCCCTACGAAAGTACACGTAGCCGGAGTTACAAAACGCGGTTAAATAAACAAGAGTGATTTTCATTATATTTAAACGAATAATGACTTAGCCCTAAGTCGTTGCATTATTATCATACCCTTGCGATCCAAGCACATTAGTACATTACCTAGATCATTCCAACTGTCTTCCTCGAAGCTTCATTTCTTTTGAATTTTCCATTTTTTTAATTATTAAAAACTAGTTGACTGACTTTCACTACGATTACCAACCTTTATATAACTTGAAAACATATACATTATTGATCATATATTCTCTATAATCACTTTAATTAATTCCTTAATTCTCTTTCTATACCAAAAAAAAATCTTAACTTCTAGTAACTGACGTTTAGTTATTGTTCCATTAATAGAATCTTAATAACTACCAAAAATACTCTACTCTCTTCTTACCCAACTAAAATGGCTGCAAAAAGGATTATTGCTTCTTCTTCCGCTGAAAATGATAATGATCAACTTAGAGGGAAACGACCCAGATCGATACCCTCTTTTGCATCGTATGTTTTTCTTTTAAGTACTCCATCCGTCTCAGTTATTTGTTTATTATTATTCATTTTAATGAAAATGATTGTCTTTAGCACTTTTATGCATGTTTATAATTTTTTTTTTTTTTGTTAAAATTTGCAGTGTGATAGGGGAAGTGATGCTTGTGAGATCGTTTCAGGGGCTATCTGATTCCTTGGAACCATTTATAAGACGAGTGGTATAAGTTTTACTTATTTAAGTCTCAATTTCATAGTGCATGCAATTCCTTTTAAACTTAACTAGTTATTATTTGGAATTCATAAAGCGAATTGTTTTATTATTAATAATACTCCGTAGTTCGTTGTGTTTATAACGATTACAAGAACAACAAATAAATAGTGCTTTATCAATCTTAAGCTAAACCCTAGGATCGGAGTTTCTAATATCGGTAACACGTATATATTATTCCATACTAATAAACGTATTATTATGATATTGGCATATTATCCTCTAACACTTGTCGTTGTACAAAAATTTAAATTTAAAATCTGCATTTAAGAAATACAGTACTAGTATCATTTAAGAAATACAGTACTAGTATCATTTAAGTTCATGGGGTGATTCTTCGGAGAGAAAATTCAAATAGTTTTTTTTTTTTTTTTTTTTTTTGAGTGTAAAAGATAATTTCATTAATAAAAAATCATACGACATCTAAAATATATATGTCAAGTTCAAACGGATACAAATCGATAAAAATCAAATAAAATAAATTAAGTTTAGAGATCTTTGTTTGATTGAGAAAATTCAAATAGTTCATTCTAAGAAATTGGATCAAAAAACAATTTGTCACAATTAAGGCCTTAAGAAATTAGATATGGGGCTTCTTTTTAGAATGTTCATGTGATATATGGAATTTAAACCCTAATTCACGTTTTTAAAACAAATAATACGAAATTACGTTATTATTCTCAAACGTAAATTGTCATATTCATCTTCTTACTCCTTATTATAAGAGATTGGCAAAAAACTAAATTAGTATGTCCTTGGATTTTTATTTTCTTTACTCCGTATTAATTAGGGTGATAGTGAGTTTGATTAAACACATAAACGAATGTTAATTTGTATACATTCAAGTCAAGTTGAACTCGGACTAATAAGTTGAAAGCATAAACGCTACTTTGTGTGCAAACAAACTTCCATTTTTCTTGAGGTTGAAAAATTCTTCTTGTAGTCAAAACATTTAGAACTATTTTTCTATAACATATTTTAGTCTCGCAAAATGCAAGAGACTCCGACAATATGGTTGAATTTCTCTTACGTGAATTCAAACGAATTATTGAATATCATTTCATTTGAATTCTTTCGAAGTTAATTTCAACTCATTTCAGTTCAATTTAGCTTCGTTCAATTCAGTTCCAATAAATTCAGTTTAGCTCTATTAAGTTCAGGCAGTTTCAGTCCAAAAGAACATGACCTTATATTACAGTATATAGAATGGAGAGTATAATGTATTTTTATATTTTTAACGGTTTTTGTATGAAGTGATATCAGACAATATTTTAAAGATTTCTTAACCAAAATGATAAGCTCGAATGAGTATATTTTTTTATTTCTCATGATTGAATCTTAAATATTTTTTTTTAAATAGCTTATTATCGTATGTCCATAAAATACTCATTTGAAAAACTTCGCAATAAGATTCCGAAATTTTAACCAAAAAATCTGTGTACGTAATCTCAACTCATCCGATAGTAGAACGGTCTTATATAAGCAGTCAAACTAACCGTGTATTTCAAATTTCAATGCTCAAATCACTGGGTTTCTTGAGTCGGAAGTAAAATGTTATAAATAAAAATAAAATACGAACGAGAGCGACGACTAGTATATCGACGACCTATGATAAATACGGATTAGAATAAGTTTTTCTAGCTACCTCATGGCCAAGAGTCCGTCAACATGTCGATCCATCGATCTTATTTTATTTTAACGTGTCTCATTTATTTTTGGTTAATAATATATCGTCATAAGTAAAGATAAATAAATGACGGAACTGATGGATTATCAGGTGAACGAAGAGGTAGAACGTGGCATACAAAGAAGTATGATGCGAACAATAACAAGGTCACCATCCCTAAGGATCCAAGCTCGAGAACCAGCAAGCTTGCAACTTATATTTACCAACACAACTTTCCCCACCATTTTCACATGTAACACCATCGTAGACAATAACGGACAACAACTCCAACTCATGCTGGTCGAAAAAATAGGCGAACAAATCACCCCAAAAACCCTACCTTATCCTATCAAAATCGAGCTTGTGGCGGTTGAAGGCGACTTCCCGTCTCCCATAGACCGCGATACATGGACCGCGACTGAGTTTAACAATAAGGTTGTCAAAGAGAGGAATGGAAGACGTCCGCTGCTGTTGACTAAAGAGGTTAATTATACTATGAAGAACACAAGTTATTTACGCGTTGGTGAAGTCGAGTTTACGGATAATTCGTGTTGGATACGGAGCAGGAAATTCAAAGTTGGTGCTAGAGTTGTTGAGGAGAATTGTAATGGCGTTAGAATTCTTGAAGCTGTTACGGATGCTTTCGTTGTTAAGGATCATCGCGGCGTATGTAAGTAGTTCATTTTTTTTAAGTATCACCCTCTCACACGTAAAATGTGGATCCTACATATTTTCTTTTTCCATAATGTGGGGTCCTTATTGTGTATGTGAGAGGGTGGTACTGAAATCGTGCCTACAAGGATTTTTTCTTCTTATTATTATTACGGAGTATATGTTTTGACTGTAATCGTAAGTAATGATCCAGCGTACCAAAAACATTATCCACCGAAGCTCAATGACAATGTGTGGCGATTGGAGAAGATCGGCAAAGACGGGAAATTCCACAAAAGACTTGGACATGCAGGAATTTATACAGTTCAAGATTTCTTAAAGTTATCGGTCGTCGATCCAAATAAGCTGAAAATGGTAATGAAATATTCTGCACTATTTGCAGAAATTTATCTGATTATGAGAGTCGCTTTAACTTAAGACGGTCTTAAACCGAAATGCGAATTACTTACAATAAGCATTTACATATTGATTTGGTGCAGATATTAGGTGGGAGGACTGGACTATCAGAGAAAATGTGGAACACTATATTGATACATGCACAGACGTGCCAATTAGGCAACAAGCTATATATCTCCCGTGGAAATAACTATACGTTGATTTTGGATGCTATATGTCAGACTGTCAGTATCAAAAATGATGCCCAACATTCTCAAGATATAACCGCCTCTCTTAAGGTACATGACACATTCTTCGACAACAAGTCTTGCATGTGACGTTTTAACCGTTCCTTTAGGAACAAGCTTGTATAATTAGACTAATTAGTAATTTCAATATTGTCCTTAGAAGTCTTGGCTAATTAAAATTAAACGATAACATTCAAATCTTAACGTATAAACTTTAATTTATTTAGGGTAGTACTTGATTTCGATATTTCCATATAGTAATTGGAATGTGGCTATGTTCAGGGTGAAGTTGATCAATTGGTGAAAAATGCTTATGAAAATTGGAATTCCTTAGAAGAGGTGGAGAGACCCGTTGATGCGATATTGCAACAAGCTCATCAAGGTTAGCATTAATAATTACGGGGTAGTTTGAATTAAGGTCGAATACACTAATACTATACGAGTACTGATTTACATAAGAACGTGTATTATATGCAGAAATTGCGATGGTTGAATACAACAATCCGGATTTGATGCAATACGAGGTCGTTTTTGGTGGAATTATTGAAGTTGATAGTAATACTCAAGCTATTAACCAAAATGATGAAATAATAGGTTTTGGAGATTGGGAAACATCAGATCAGATATTCAACTAGGAGTCTCAACTCTCAACAATGCTTAATGTGTTGCAGCAGTTGGTCTTGTTTAAGACCATTTAGCTTAAAGACCTCTCATATTCTTTTTTTATTATTTTCACCCTTTTTTTTAATTGGGTGTGAAAGTTGTTTTCATTTAAGACGGTCTTAAATGAAAATTTGTGATAATGTTGTATATATGCCTTTAACAACTCTTTTTCCTTCCACTTGAAAAAAAAAAAAAAAAAAATATTTCCCATTTGTATGGTTTCAAATACAATAATGTTGTGTTGTTATTAGAGTTGGGGAAATTTTATTTAATTTGTGAAGAATGTTTCAGCTCTTTGTTTGCTGGTTAAGTTTCAACCTTAACTAGTTCATTTCATCTTTCACATGTGTATAATGTAAAACTTTGTGTCTATGTCATTGTCAAGAGCTATAAACCTTTTAATTATCTTGCTTATGTCTACTCTCAAATATTTAATTAAATTCCAGTAACTAAATTATACATCTGATTCGGTGTACTACTATCAGTTGTATAGTTATTGAGCATTACAATAAAATTTTTGAGTTTTGTTTTAAAAATTATGAGTTTTAGTATAAGTTTCCGAGTTTCATTCATTTAAACATTAAATCTACAAAATTACAATATAACTCAAAAACACTATATATAAGCTCATTTAAATTTGAATTTTGATGGAAAAAAAATTAAAATATAACTTATAAACTTTAACAATCTCAGAAAAAATAAACATAACCACAAAAACAAATAAAGTTTGAAATATGTTCCTTTTTTCCTTCAAATTCCTTAGTTAATCTTGAGATTATTACTTCAAGTTGAAAGATTATTATATAGTATTTTCAACTTATTTCTTATACTCCCTCTGTCTCATTCATTTATTTAACTTTTATATTGTTCGTGAAGAGTATTTTAATCAAAGGTAAACAAATGATTGGGACGGAAGGAGTATTTATCGACCTAATCATCTCTTCTCTAGTTGGATATATATTATCTTTCCCGTTTCCTTTGTTACTCGTATTTCTTTATTAAAAATTTCGTCTTTTATTGTTACTAGTGTTAATTATATTTCAATGTTAATGTTATGTTCATTTCTTGTTGAATAATGTTAAAGCTAGATTTAAAGTTTAGTCTTGATTTCCCTAATTCCTCCCCTAAACACCTAAATAAACCAATTAGGACAATTACATCATGTTATAGTGGGTTTAATTGTTTCTGTAACGCGGGAGTGAGAACTCAGTGAGATCCCCTAGCTTTCGATTAAAACCCGTATCCCGTGTGTGGAGGATGGGACGATAATGATTCGGAATATTCATGAACCCGGGAGGGAGGTGATAATTCGATGACCTGTAAACGAAATTCTGTAGCGCGAGTATTCACAAGGTGTCATTTGCTAGAATAGTTAATAATTACTCTCTTTGTCACAATTATCTGTTTACATGTTATTTGTGACAAGTATTTCAATTGAAGGTAAACAATTGATTCGGACGAAAGGAGTAGACCCTGCATCAAATTCCTTCTAAATTTCAGAAACACAACACTGGGGGAGAAGTATATCGAACAAAAAAACATCAATGATTTTTGTATACAATTGACTATAATCAGATACCCTCTTCTTAGTATTCATTCACTGTTAAGTAATCTTAAAAATATACGGAGTATAATGGTAAGTTATTCTATACATTATGAAACAGTAATTATAAAACCCGTCTTTCATTTTCTGTAACTCAATGAACTACACTCTGTGTTCAAACACAAACGAAATGACCATCAAACACTAGCATACGAGGTATTAAGAGACATTACCGTATCATCATCCAAGGATGATGAAGCTGGAGAGTAATCACCGTTCAATATAAATGCATCATCGGTTGAAATATCAATAACCTCTTCTGCCCTGTCGACAATTTTGTCTTTGTCATCCTTAATGTTGTACAGCCTTTGTAATACTTCTTCCATTGTTGGCCGCATTTCTCGTGTACTTTGCAAGCACTGAAACGCTAGGTCTGCTAAAGTTGTAATTTCTGTTTTGACCTTGAAGTCTGATTGAAACCCGAGTGATGGATCGACAAATTCATCCAAGGCATTACATTGAATCTTACTCATCAGCATGTTGCACAAGTTGATATCAGCCCTGCGTCTAGTGACGTCAACAGCAGGCTTAGATGACATAAGTTCGGCCAACATAACTCCAAAGCTGTAGACGTCGCTTTTTTCTGTGAGCTGGTAACATTGATGATACTCGGGATCCAAATAACCAGGAGTTCCTTGGGGAGCTGTTGAAACATGGGTGACATCCAAGGGAAATAAACGTGACAATCCAAAATCGGCCACCTTTACCATGAAATTCTTGTCAAGAAGGATATTCTGTGTTTTCACATCACGATGGATAATGTCGGAAGCGTGAAGGTACACCAATGCGCAAGCTGTCTCTGTTGCTATGCTTAGCCTTGCAGGCCATGGTAAGAGGTTAAGGTTAGCGTTTTTACCATGAAGATGGTCCGCAACTGTACCATTCTGGACATACTCGTACACAAGAAGAAGCTCCCTACTATGGCGAGACGTGCACCCATAAAGATTCACAAGGTTCTTATGATGTAAGTTAGCAAGGATCTCGACCTCATTAAGAAATTGATCAGCTCTTTTGCTATTGTTTTCAAATAAGCGTTTCACAGCTACCTCACGTCCATCGTCAAGAATACCTAGATTAATGAGACATTATTAACGATTAATCTAGTTTACCAATCTAGTTAAAATTATTGTGTAGTCTGAGTAATATACGTCAAATTCGACTTTGTTCGATTACTAAATCGTACTTACCATGGTAAACGGTACCATACCCGCCAGCTCCGAGCTCCTTAGCAGGATTGAAGTACTCGGTTGCCTCTTCAAGCGCAGCGTAACTTAAGAGCTGGACGCCAAAATAGGAACTTACATTTGCATCTAGTGTCCTCGGCAATATTCTGTCGGAGCCAAAACTATCATCGGAGGACCGTTTCTTTCTATGTTTTTTATATAAATACAAGGCGACACCTAACATGCTTAAAAGAAAGAGACCGCTAGCTGCTGCTGTAATTCCCGCAATGCCTACAATGAATKTTTATGTCATGAATAGAAATCAATTGCACTTTTTATATGAGTTATAAACGAAAAACTAATATAGTTTGTTGTGTTTATGGAAAAATTAAGAAGTTACCTGTCAAAGTAGTCTTCTTGGTCGGAGTTATTTGATCTACAATAGTAAACAGAAGACATAGTTAAATCATACGGAGTACAAGGCTCAGGCGCTAGTTGTAGCTATATGCACAATCAAATACTCCATATTATAATGATGGTATGACTTGCAAATTGTTCAAATGAAATTTAAGAAATTCCAGTATTTAATTTTGTACAAGCCTGATTGATAAATTATTACTTTGCTATTTGGGAGACATTGTTTTGTTCCTCAGTCGGAATCAAGCTGATGCAGGAAAGGAACGAYAATGAGCCGGCTAACTACAACTGTGGTCTTAGTTGATATCACGCAGAATGGCATCAAGTCAACGGGAATCTCATAAGCTTAGTTAGAACCGACACATTCGGCTTCTAGATATTCACTCTATTCAGAAATCAATAATTAAATCATGCATATTCTTTGAGAATAAACTTTTGAGTTTCTAAAATAATTCAATGTGAAAGAAGTTTTTTAAGTTGATATTAATAAAAAATTATTTAATTTGGGATCAATTATGACTTAAGACTGATTGAATAATTAGGAAGGTTAAGTATTGAAAACAATATGTGCGAGAAGGATAAATGTTGAAGATATAATTGATGTTTCTGTTTCCAAAAATGCAAGAAGAAAGAGCACTTTTTATAAAATTTGGTATATATTTTCTAAATTAAATGTTTTTATGATGAGGTAAAGATGATTTATTATTTTTCATCTGTTCCAGCTTGTGGTGGAGAAATGTGTAKATCGGTGACATCCCATTTTGGGCAGGTCAATTGTATCAAAATAAGACCGTTTCAAAGAAATTTCATTGATCGATTTGCGAGGCAACGAAAGGTTACACAAGCTAATAAATTCCTTATGCATAACAAATGAATGGATGGAGAAGAAACTTGTTGACCATGTTCGACTAGACTAATGAATTTAATGTAATGACTTATAGAAAGAATGAAACAGAACAATTGAACAAAATGCAAGAAAAAAAAAAAAAAAAATAATACTCCCTCCTGTCTCGGAATTGTTTTARCTTTATTCTTCTTTTATTATTGGAGCGGACTTAATTAGAGGTATTGAAATGAATCGAGAAAACATTATCGTTAATAGGAGTATTTCGTACCTGGAGAAATTGGAGGAGCACCTTGCAAGGYATAGGCATTAGTATTAAAGGCCGAACAAGTCTTATTTAACGACCCTTCCTGGCAGAAGCAAAGAGGTTGGCCCAGTGTATGATTAAATCCACATCTTCCATTAGTTTTCGAGCAATCATCGCATTGACTTTCATCAATCGTCCATTTCAACTCAAAACCTTTAGTAACAACGTCAATAATGAAACTTCCGTTACCATTGTTCAGATTCTCCACCACTGCCTTAAAGACTGGAATGTCTATTCTGATAGCACATAGATTGTTAAGCTTAGCCTTCCAGCTCTCKTCTATGGCGAGAAAGTTCAAGTCGCTATTGAACACGGTAGTGGTTGGATTGGTATACCCGTCTAGCGGACATTTAAAACCAAATGGCACAAGTTCGCCTGGTTTTCTTTGACAGTCATAAAAGAGGGTGGCATTTTCGGAACTAGATGTGAAGTTGAAAAGGGTTAAATCCAACGAGGAGTTGGTCAACTCGGATTTGGTTGTAGGACAAGGTCCTTGAGAAAACTGTGGTTTTGAAATTGTGAGAACASTGGAATTGTAATTGATCTCAAGTACATTGTATCTCTGTTTCTCAATCTCAATGGTTAGAGAATTGCCTTGGCATTCAAGAGCGAAACCTGGATAACCACAGTAATCGTGGCGGGTATCCCAGAAGGGATACCTGATTTCTAAGGATGGACCGCATGTCGACTCCTGAGGAGCACAACTTGCATATAGTTCATCTACATATGCAGACGATGACAGATGAATCAAATCTACGAATACCAGTAAAATGATGGAAATTATACAAGAAAACAATATTTGGCTATGCTGATACATTAAGATGGGATTTTCGGGTGACAGAAAAATGTTTTGATCAGGTCTAAAAATGAAGAGTTGTTGTAGAAATGTATGAGTATGACCAAATTCATATGCTCCCAATATTCCATTAAAATAAAAAGAGTATGACCAAGTTAATATTGTAAATTGTATTATAATGATGATAATGAGTGATGATTATTGTAATTGATCATGATGTGTATTATAATTGCCGAAGCGCGTTCAAAACTCTTGTTCCATTCATGTGCAGGCATATGAAATTATGCATTATTTTGCAAAATTCCAAATCTTGTTAAAATTGACTCTTAATAATTGTCTATATGTCTGTTGTTGACATGAATTTTACTAATCTAACCTAATGATGCTACCAGCCTGCCTGGAATTCACTACTGCAATCTAAGCTAATTACCTGCATTATGCAGTTTAATGATAGGCGGTAATATTGTGTAAAACGGATTCAACTCGAGGGCAACTAAGGCCATATTCAGCGGGAACCAGGCCTCTGGTTTTGGTGATCAAATGTACAAGTTTTATTAGTAGGAGTTAATCCAAACTTGTATAATACACTAGTTCATTCATATTTGGGGGCTCATTTTTCCATTTAGCACAGGACTTCCATTTTTCCATTTATTCTGAGACACCCTGATTCAACTAACAAGGAAATTATGCCAATGAGTCACCAGGAGTGGTACTCATAACTTGGGTTCAAATCCCGTCAGCATTAAAATCGCTCCCTTTGCACACAAAAAACGTGAGATGATCCATAAATAATAAAGGTAGTTCTCAGAAAGTCAGAAGGATACGTTATACAAAACTCTTGGGTAAACAAAATTTGGATACTTACATTGAAGAGTGAGATGTCCATCAATATTCGATGTATTTCTTGATTACTTGAACCAATTCGTTGATTTCTTGATTTATAATTAGCCGTAATCGAGTAATTAGGGTTAGTAAAAG
>VHZZ01005493.1:37748-54481 GCA_009801015.1 Silene noctiflora
TTTGATCATTACTTGCCTCGGGAAACCGAGATGGTAGCGCCCCTATCTATTGGGAAAGGTCTTGTTAAGGCTTCTTAGTAGATGGGGGTGTTACATATAGGTTATACATTAAATTAATCTGTAAATTAATTTAACTTAACAATCATATTTAAATAATTAATCCATCTTTTCTATCACCTTTTCTCGCTAGCATAAGACCGTGTGCTTACACTGTCTTATTAACATTCGATGACTAAAATAAGATGAAAAGAAGCAACGGTCGACCTCCTTCCTCTTTCAAAATTCGTTTTTCTATCTCAATTTTAACAATTTGCAATTCGATACAATATGTAATTAATCTTGATCTTGTTTTATATGTTTTCTAGTTTGTTTTCACATGTTAATTTGAATATCTAAATAGAATGTTTAGATTTGTCTTTTTTAAATTTTTTAATTGTTTTCACTTGTTTTTATTATGAAATTATATTAATATGTTGTAATTACCGTAGAAATTCACATGTTTCAATATGGGTTATCTAATTTCGGTCATATACACGACCTTGGGCCGTGTGCCCCTTTCTTTCTTTTGACTCGGAATTTGTCAATTGTTTTTATTTGAATCATATGCTTGTATGCTAGATTTAATTTATCGCGATTGCATGTTATCTCTCATCACATGATAGGAATCCGACTAAACCTAGAATAGGTTATGCATGAACCTAATGTGGTCCTTAGACCGTGTAGGTGTCTCGGCCTTGGGCTCTTTCTTGCCTCTTCTGTTTGCAACTTTGTATGTTTAATTGTTTGTTTGCTTTATTACATTTATTGATATGAACTAACAATTAATGCAACGCCGCTAGAGTAAGAATTCTCTAATCTCCATTTCTCTTGGATGTTTATTTTTTACTAGAATAGTTTAAATGAACCTCATATGCTAAAATAGCTTGAGAAGTTAAATGTGCATTAAATTGACATGGAAGGACATTTACATGTTAGGGTTTAAAACGACGATTGCATATTCACATGTGATACATAGCCAAATAGACATTGTTTTTCTTAGTGGAGACCGCTATTATAACGGGCGGGGTTGGGTGTTGATTAAATAATTTAATTTAAACTTCTTAACACGTGATCTCACAAGGACCTAAATCTCTGTAATTTGGTTTCTAAATTCCATTAAACATTTAGTGGCAACTCATTTCGGAAAGGCAAAATGTTTTTATGAAATAAAGGCAATCCCGTAGGCGATTTCCCTCATCCACAATTTGGCGACTCTGCTGGGATAGTGAAACTTGAAAAGTAAAGTAATGTCTATTAGGATTATCTATCACATGCTTTTTTTTTATGTTAATCATGCATAAACCCCATCTGAAACTTTAGGATTCGAACCATTTTCCCTCTTGGGTCGATTCCAAGATAGGAGAATGACGTTCACTGTGCCCGATTTAAGTATTAAGGTGGTTCCACTGAGGTTAGCAACGTCAAATCATTATTTTGTCACGGACTTTGGTGGGTCGCCAGTTACCTAACAACGTGGGATCATTGGCATAAACCCGTTTTTAGAGGACCGATCGAGACTTAGAAGAGTCTAGGCTCATGCATTGCATCCCTAAAATGTGAATGACTAAGTGTTATGTGATTTCCGAGTCATTTTCAAAATCAAAGCTTTTTCCGTCTTTTTTCGAAACAAAAAAACGTCCATCCCCCTTCTTTTTCGAAATTTTTAGGCCCAATGTTTTCGAACCTTCAAACCACATTTCAATCCCGAACTTTTGAACTTACCTCTTTTGAAAAAAAAAACCGTTTTTCAAGCTGAAATGTTGTCCGTTTAGGATTAGACAATCCCAAACCTTTTCAAACTTACCTCTTTTGAAAAAAGAATCTTTTCCAAGTCGAAGTACTGTCGAATTAAGATTAGAATTTTTGACCAAAATAAGCCTTTTATCAGTCGGCATGCTGCTCGTTTAAAAGCTCATTTTTAATTCGATCCTTTTCAATTTCAAAATCCAATGAGCCATGTTCCGAACCTAATCCAAACCTAGAATAGAGTTTGAGTCAGTTGGGCCGAGTCTAGCCTAGTTAGGCTCATATTTGTCTAAGCCAGCCATGTTGGTCTAGTCTAAGGTTCAAGTGAACCTTTTCTCTAGCAAAACACAACCCTAGTGGGTTACCCAAGTCACCTCTTGGGTCCAAGTCATGTATGTCGACCATTTGGTCAAAGTCAAACCACAAAATGCCCTTTTAAGAACACTCTGGGGCGTCTCTTTTGAGCCCATGAGCCATGTTTGGTTCAATCACGGTTTAGTCACACCATGTAAATGTCATGTCTAAGTCTAAGTCAGTTGAGTCAGGTCATAGTCCTAGTTAGGTCTAAGATCCATCTCCCACACGTGTGACCCCCCTACAAATGAGCCACTTAGCTCATTCCTGGGTCTAGTCCTGTATTTGAGTCAAGTATGAGTCAAACGTCGAGTCTGTGAGTCGAGTCCTTATTTGTGCAGGTGTTTGATTCAGATTTTGATTTCGTTCGTGGTTTCTTTGTTGAAAGGCCGGTCCGGACTAGGAAAATGACAACTGAAGCACTTTTGACTAAGATGAGTGAGACTTTGGAACAGCTTATGGCTCGATTAATTTCAATTTAGACTAAGATTGGTGGGGAGGTCTCTTTAACCACTATCCCATAAATTTCTGAGTTTGAAAGGCGATTCAATCTCGTTGAAGACCAACTAAAACTCTCTCAAGGAGAGAGCATCCACTATGAAAATGCTAGGGCCTATGCTCCAATCTAAGATGAGCTTCCCAAAAAGTTTATGCTCACAGATATACCTAAATTTAAGAGAACTGGAAACCCTCTACAACGCATTAGGTCCTACAAGGAGCTAAACAACAATGAGAACTCTCGAGGTGATGACCCAAAATGAGAAGGACGGCTTCACTGATTTCTTGGTCTGTTGGCGCGCCGAAACTGTGGAATTAACTAAAAAGCCCGACGAAGTCGATATGGTCGACAAGTTTGTGAAAAACCTTCAACCTGCTTATCGTAATGAGTCAAAGTACCAAAACTTTTGAGATTTTAAAGATCTGATTCGAATCAGGAGGAAAATCGATGATGACCTCTGTGTTATGGAAGTTGCTAAGCCCAAGGGCTACCCTGGGGCCTCTTCTTCTAAATCAAAGGCTCCTGCTAATGCCTATAATATTCAAGTTGCCGACTTCTTGAGAGGAACTTCCAAGAAGCCACAACGTTCTAGCCCAAGGGTGTTCACTGACATTGGGTGTACTTATACATATGCCTTAGAGAGGCTTATGGCCCAAGGGAAATTAAACCCCATTGGCCCAACTCTTGAACCACCGTTGGAGCAACGAGCCAACTGGTACAAGCCAGATGCGTATTGTGCCTACCATCAAGGGAAAGCGCATGACACAGAAAAATGTTATCGTCTCAAACGTGAAATCCAAGATATGATTGAGAGTGGAACACTCCCAATCCCTACTACGAAGCCCAATAATGTTACAAATCCATTTGGGAATCATGAAAATGGGATATTTGTCGAACACAATATTGATATGACTCATTTAATCCGACCCGCTTGTCGTTTAAACGGTTTCTTTATGGGCGAACAGTTTGTTGATTGTTCCAAGTATCTCCCAAGTCTAGAGAACGAAGTTCAAATTGGGGATTTCGTTGTTGATTGTACTCCCTATATTCTTAGGAGTTCTAATGAAATCAATGGTATCTGGACTGATGATGAAGACGGTGTATACCTTGAAAAGGGTGCAGTTGTCCCATTTACTAAAAACGAAGTCTTGAAACTAAGGAAATAAGCTCTCAAATCCAGTCACTTGACACGGTCGGGCTTCCCATTTTGAGTTAAGAAGGCTATCCATAGTTCAACCTCAAAGGCTAAATAACCTACCTTAATCGAGCCCCTTAATGAGGGTAATGCCCCTGAGGTTCCCCTTATTAAGCGACTACAAAAGATTGAGGCTGACAACTCTTCCAAAGAACGAGCTTTCAAGCAAGAAGATGACAGGATGAATAAGCTTACGAAATAAAGGATGTCCCAGCCTTGGTACCTAACGATGGAACGTGATAGGGAAGAAAACAGGAAAAGATGGGCCTCTCACTATCTGGATTTCATCAAGAGTCCTCCTAAACACATAATTCTCGACAGGATAGATGAACAATCACCGTCTTACAAAGTCGGATCTTCAGAAGACCTAATGGTGGGGTATATATTACCAAGATGTGGCTGGGATGCTACTCCCGTAAGTAAGGCAACGAAAGCCTGGCACCAATGGTGGTTCAGATCAGCCAAGAGGATGTCAGATTTGGAATAATTAGAAGCGAAGACCAAGATAAAAAATTTTGACATTTCCGACAGAAGGTTCTTTTGTCCCTAAAGAAGAAATGTCCAAACCATACGATGATTTTGAGTCTGAGTCTGACAAGATTTCTAGATTTATATCTAAGGAGTCGAGTGTCGAAGATACCCCTCCCCCAGTGTTTCCTTTTAATGTACCTTCCCCTAGTTATGGTATTCCGGGGTCTGTCCCGAATACCACGCCAGTTCCGCCACTGACCTCTGATCAGTTGGCCCAGATGTTGCCACATTTCGCGTAATTTCAAATTAATAATAAGCTGGACCAGTTTGCTTAAGACTCGTCTCTTTTACTTTACAATTCCATTTTTGAAAATAATTGTTTTAGTAGTGACTTTGAGAATAAGGCTGAAAATAAACAGATTGAAGAAGAAAGGGAAGAAGAGGAGGAGGTAGAACCACCTTCACATTTGGTTAAAGGGTTGGAAGAATACGACCAAAGAAATTCTGTGATCGAAGATACTGAAACCATCAATGTAGGAACCACCCTAGAACCCCAAGAGCTCAAAGTATGGACCACTCTAGATCTTACAGAAAAACAAGGGTTTATTGATCTTCTGAATGAGTTTAAAGACGTGTTTGCAAAAGCTACATAGAATGCGTATTGAGTGGTCTTTGAAACTTAAGGAAGGGATTGATAAATAGTTCAAAGCCGGTTTCATCAAAGTATCCGAATATTCTGATTGGGTAGCCAATGTAGTACAAGTACCTAAGAAGTACGGGAAAGTACGCGTGTGCGTTGACTTTCATGACTTGAATAGGGCGATCCCGAAAGATGATTTTCCATTACCTCACATCGATATCTTGGTTGACAACACCGTTTACCATGCCTTATTATCTTTCATGGATGGGTATGTCGGTTACAATCAGATTAAGATGGCCGAGGAAGACATGCACAAAACCACATTCACTACGCAATGGGGAACCTATTGTTATACGGTGATGCCCTTCCGATTGATAAATGTCGGAGCTACATACCAAAGAACAGCAATGACATTTCTACATGACATGATGCATAAGGAGGTAGAGGTCTATGTCGATGACATGATCGTGAAATCGAAAGAATGTGATGGCCACCTTGGGGCATTGCAAAAATTCTTTGAAAGACTAAGAAAGTATAACATGAGACTAAACTCTCAAAAATGCGCTTTCAGGGTCACTTCTGGCAAGCTTCTGGGTCACATCTTTAGCCATCGTGGTATTGAAATGGATCCTATGAATATTAAGGCCATCATGGAAATGCCCCATCTCGAAACCGAGAAAGAAATTCGAGGTTTCCTGGGCCGAGTTCAATACATAAGCCGGTTCAAGAAACTGAAGGTTGGAGAACATGAAATATGGGATGATCAATGGCAAGTTGCGTGTGATAAGATTACGGAAATTCTGTCAGTTCCACCTGTGCTTAGTCCACATGTGGCTGGATTGCCACTATCCTTGTTTGTAACAATAACAGATACCGCGATGGGGGCAATGCTAGCTCAAACCATGGAAAAAGACGAAAGGGTTATCTACTACATCAGTAAGAAGTTCTTAGAATATGAAACAAAATATACGGCAATAGAAAAGACATGCCTAGCCCTAGTCTGGGCTACGAAGAAACAAAGGCATTATATGCTCTGTTACAGTGTCAGTATATACTCCAGAATAGACCCAATCAAGTAATTTTTTGAAAACCAGTGCTAAACGACAGAATGTCAAGATGGACTCATCTTGTCTGAATTTGACCTTAAGTATGTACCATTGAAAGCTATAAAGGGAAGGGTTGTCGCATATTTCCTCGCTGATAACCCAATAGAAGAAGATGGTGTTACGGACAACTGGTCGTTTCCAGATGAGAATATTGTACACATCGAAGATGAAGTATGGGACCTTTATTTTGATAGGGCCTCAAGCAGTATGGGGTACGGGGTCGGTATTCTCCTTATTTCACCAAAAGGGGAACATGTACCCGTGTCTATCAAATTGGATTTTCTTGTTGCCAATAATGTAGCGGAATATAAAGCATACCTACTGGGTTTGCGCAGTGCCATCGATTTGAACATAAAAAAGTTGTTTGTCCATGGTGACTCATCCTTGGTCATTAACCAAGTAACAGGGTCATGGAAGAATAAAAGTGACAATCTGGCACCCTACCAGGCTAAGATAGAAGAGTTGGAAAAGTATTTCGACGAGATACAATATGTTCACCTACCAAGAGAAGAAAATCAGTTTGTAGATGCCTTATCAAAATTGGCAGCCTTAGTTAACATCCAGATCACATAGACAGCATGCCACTGTGTGTCGAACAAAGATCGTCACCATCATATGTCAATGAGATCTATGACATTGAATAAGATGAGACCGAACCTTGGTATGCATCGATTATGAAATTCAAAAACACGGGAGAATACCTCAATGACCTCGACGCACGTGGGAAGCAAGCATTACGGATTCTCTCGTCCCAGTTCGTTATGACTAGTGATGGACAATTGTAAAAAAGACCGCGCAAGGTGTTTTGCTACGATGTGTTGATATAAGGACCGCAGAAAAGGTCATAGAGGATTTTAATGACGAGGAGTGTGGACCCCATATGAACGCTCACATGTTGGGTTGAAAAATCATGAGACTTCGTTATTACTGGACTACAATAGAAGCAGATAGTCAAAACTATGTCAAGCACTATCACAATTGCCAGATATTCGCGAATGTGCAGCATGTACCACCACCATCTATGTTATGTACTATGAAATCATTTTGGCCATTTTCAACCTGGGGAATCAACATCATCGATAAAGTAAATCCCTATGGATCGGGGGGACACTGTTTTATCCTTGTTTCAATTGACTACTCCACGAAGTGGGTAGAAGCTAGGTCCTACAGAGACCTAAAGGCAAAGCAAGTAGCACAATTTATTCAGAATGATATCATTTGTCAATATGGGGTGCCACACAAGTTTATCAGTGACCATGGGACCCACTTTCAAGCTGAAACAGAAGTTATACTTGAAAAGTATAAAATCAAACACCCTAAGTCATCACCATACAAACCACAAACAAATGGTGCAGTAGAGGCTGCTAATAAGACAATTACGGTCATCGTAAAGAAAATGTCTGACAATTACAAGGATTGACCAATAAAAATACCCTTCGCTCCGTGGGGATACAGAACATCGATCAGAACAGCCACGGGTGCAACCCCGTATTACTTGGTCTATGGGATGGAGGCAGTCCAACCCATCGAGTTAGAAGTATCATCCTTAAGAATCTTACTTAAGAGCCATGTCTCTGAAGCATATTGGGTCCAAGCTAGGTATGACTCTTTGGTTTTGCTAGATGAGCGGCGTTTGAATGCACAATACCAAGTCCAGCTCTATTAGAAGAGGATATAAAGAGCTTTTAACAAAAAAGTGAAACCTCGAGGAATTAAGGAAGGAGATTTGGTGTTAAAGTCAGTTCTTGCTTTACTACCAGTAGACCCACGGGGTAAATTTAAAACAAATTGGGCAGGCCCTTACTTGGTGAAAAAGATCCTAATAGGAGGAGCGGTCCGACTAACTAATCTGGATGGGAATGACTTCTCAAATACAACGAATTTGGATCAATTGAAGAAATACTATTCTTAAGGCCTCATTCTCAAATGTTATGAAATAATATTCGGATTGCATTATATTTGAGTCAAGTTGTTTTCAATGTTTGGCATTTGTTGCCACTACATTACAAGTTGTAAGAACTACGACTTTGGTTTGATTCTGTTGAAAAGCACATACGTAGGCAACTCTTTACAAGAGTACAACCAAAATAATGTGGTTTCAAATGCAGAAGTTGGGAATTTCTAATAAATAATATTTGTTTTATTTCAATAAATTTGGGGCTAAGCCTATAACAATCAATCAGAAAGGAAAGCAAACCATATAGTAATAATAATAGATAATAAACTATAGCTTTGCCCATCCTTAGCTGAATCCTACAACCCATCACTGCGAGACGAAGTCTCATCCATCATCACTCTGGCCTATTTCTTCGGAGGAAATGCACTTTCTTGACGTCGTCCCAATCTGTCTTTTACACTCGGTCGAGGACCTAGTCGGTCAACCAAAGTAGGTCCGTCGTTCAGCCGGGCACCAAGCCTACTCCACACACTCGAACCCCTAGGACAAGCCCTATTAGTTGTGTCAGCCCTAGTCTCGGGCTCAGATGGAAGAAGAGTCGGTATACAACCTTCTCCTAGTCTCGAATGACGTTTCGGTAGTCCATTTTAGATATGATTGGGATACCCAAGTTGAAGCTGAAGGCTCGAGAAGAGGCCAAATAGTCCTGCTGTGCCAAGAATGGAGCCAAGTTTGGCACCGGGCATGGGTGACATCGAATGGATGGTTCTGCGCGGCCTTGACAGCAGGAATCACCTGTTGGCGATCATACTGACGGAGAATCCGATCAGGGTAAATGTAAATGGATCGATCCAAGACCAGTAAAGTAATATGGCGTGTATTATCAATATCAGGAAGCTTAGTAAGAGAGCCTAGGCGAAGCCATGGCATATACCATCAAACATGTGACCCAAATCCCAGTGGTTAACATTTGCGCCAATATTCGGATCCTTTCTTTTGCGCAAATCGAGAAGTACGGGTGCAGATGCTTCTAACTCGGTATTTCGCTAGATCATTTGGTGGGTCAATCAATCCAAGCCTTTCCATCAACCAAACCTGACAAAATAAAAAAAGTGAAAAAAAATAGAAGAGAAAAACGCGAAAAACATGATGATATGGATCCCATTTTCTCAAACATTTAGCTAGAAAGGCAGTTTGAGGAACAAAGCCTGACTCTCTCGCCCTTTGAAATAATTGGCCCGAATTCATACTTTTTAGAGAGAAATTGTTTTGAAGAGAAAGAAATTGGATGAGAGAATTGTGTTTCTTTCCTGCACATCTCCCCCATAAATTCTTGTTGATTTTAGGAAACTCAATGTTTTGGAATTTTACTGGATTTAGGAAACCCTGAAGTTAAGGGCTCGGGGAAACCTAATGACACCATAAAAGTCAATTCCCTACGGAGTGGCCGACCACCGTAAGGCCTCGGGAGGCGCGCCTGATGTGTCTAATATTTATATGATTTTACTGCCTAAATTAGCTCGGTTTTACATGTTATTTGCACTATTATTAGTATTTTATTGAGCTAGTCCCGTGTTCTATATATCTTGCTTGTGTTTAGTATATTTTGTAGGAAATATAGCTTTTGTTGGCTACTTCCCGTCAAATGTGCAAGTATCGAGCTCACGAGGCTAAGTGGAAGCTAAGATGGATCATGCAAGCAAAACAAAGTGGATTTATAATGAAATGTGGAAGTAATGGCCCAAATCCAAATCAACCATCAACAAATGGCAAATGTAAACAAATGTGAGATGAAGCCCAAAGAGTAAAGTCCAAGTAATCATGTGGAGTTTCTAGCTTAGGATTCCACATTGGATTCCAGAAAATGCAATTAAACGGGCGATTAAAGGAGCATTGAGGCAAAACTTAGGATTCCCTAAGCATTAAATCAAGCATTCAAGCCATAAATCGGAAATCATGCGATCCCGATCGGGGTGGCCTATCCCCGATCGGGGAGGGTTTGCCTTGGATTCTTTTTTATTCTTTACGTTTCGCCTTGGAACTACTATATAAGGAGGGCTTAACCCCGACTTCTAGGCATCCTTTTACAATCTTTGAATTCTTGTTCTATCACTTTACAATTATTCTCATTTAGCTTAATCCTTCTCTTAGTTTATTCTAGTTTCAGAAATTAGTTTACAAGTTGTAATCTCAATACAATCTTTAAGTTACATTTGCAATTTCAATACAAGTTACTTTGGCTTATATTCATTCTACATTATCAAGTTATAATCATCATTTCGGTAATCTTTTCATTCTACTCTTTATATTGTTATTTCATTTGCTAGATTAAATTGTTATCATATATGTATTTGTTAATTAGTAATTTGTTATTTATATTCCTCTTATAATAATCTTATGTTATTTAGACTTCTACATTTAGTATTTATATTTCCATTACATTTTCATTTACACATTTCGTCATTAGTTTCTCTTTTAGTTTATGATAATTAGTTTAGTTATACTTAATTTTCTTATTTCATTATGTCTATGTCTATTTTATCATTTTTAGTTATTGTCATTTGCATCATGAGTGAGTAGTTTTATTTTGTCTAGGGATTAGGGGAGTCATGCATTAATCATTATTCATCATGTTAGATTAGAATGTTATAACATTGCATAATTGTTTCTACACATGCTTGTTTTGTATTTGTTAATCTTAGTTTATTGATCACAAACTTTGGTTAAATGTGTTAATGCATTCTATAAGTCGAGAGGCACGGATTTGTATTAGACTAAGCATGTTGTAGTAGACCGATCTACCCATATCGAGATTTCGTTAGAACCCGATCTAAGGCCGACAATAATATCGAGAGGTGGTTGTCCATAGACATAGACATTTATCTTTGTAATGCATTTATAATGTAACATGAATCATTTTACTATGCATGTGTGACCCGACTCCCCTAGAATCCTTTAATCATATTTGTTAATTAGTCATTTTATTTACATTGCTTTTTATTTACTTTGCAATTCACCAGCCAAAAAAAAAACATAACCCAATCTATAAAGACCTAACCATAACAATTCTTAACACAACTCCCGTTTCTCTGTGGTTCGACCCCTACCTTACTACATTAATTTATTGCCAAGTATAGGGAAATTATCTTTGCTAGGTGTGCGGCCTTGTCAGCGCCATACGCCCCGCCCGCCATGGTTTGATCCATTTGCAGTTTTTTGTCATATTTCAATAGTCAGAATGACTAATTTACATTTCTACCCCCAGCAAGTCAACATTTGAGTTAAAACCAGTACACACTTACGTACTTTTATTTTTCTTTTTGTTCGAGGGTATCGGGCTATGCCCACCTCAATCATGGGTCCCCATCTTAATTACGGGTCTTATGTTTCATGTCGCATTTCGAAATGTAGGTCGAGTCTATTCACTAACCCTCCAAAAATCAGGAATTTCAAAAACTTTTTCTCAAACTTTTTTTCAAAATTCAAATTCAAGATCGATGATCATTTCAAATTCATAACGTTATTTGGGTCGATGGCCCATTTTCAAAGCCTGATCCTGATCGATGGCCCATTATCATTTTCTAAAATGTCATTTTCAAGATCGACGATCATTTTTATTTTCAAAATGTTATCCAGGTCGATGACCCATTTTCACTTCCAAAAATGCTACTTTCAAGATCGACGATCATTTCCATTTTCAAAACGATGTTCGGGTCGATGGCCCATCATTTTTCAAAATGACATCTCTACTATCCAGGTTGATGACCTATTCTTTTTAAACGATGTTTGCAACCCGTGTCGATGACATTTTCATACATGATATATATGTTACATGATTTTATACCAAGTTCGAGTAGGTACACTCCAACTGGGGGCTCTATAGCCATAGTCTCCAGATATCCATTATGCAAATGAACGGATGACATCCACCAAAGCATATGAAATGGAAGAATTATTGAGCTGAAAGCAAATGACAATAGATGACAACCTCCTTTTGGAAAGCCCCATCCATTTGGGCCAAAACAGCAAAAAGCTAGGAGCCAGTAGAATGCCGAACTATGATCGGGTTTGATTCCGTCATAAACGGATACGTAGGCGTCTGAGGATAAGGCTCAACCATTATTCATGCAACTCGATGGATAGAGGCATCCAGAATCGTGTTTCGGGTATGATTTTTTCCTATGGCTGGCGAGCTTACATACGCAAGTCTAATGGACTATAAATGACCCGCGGAATCCTGAGGTCATTAGACTTGGCGTATACTTTCACTTTCGCCCGTCCAAGCTCAGTGAAAGTGGGGGCTCTGTAGATACCCGTATCTGTCGATACTGGCATTTATAGAAATCCCGTCAAACACCCGATGATGATAGGACAACATGTACTTCAAAGTTGGTCATATCGTTATTTGAGTTCGTTTTACGATRTAAAAGAGACGTTGTCGATGAAACTTTTTATCAATGATATTTTTAAAATGTTTTATTCGTTTATTTTAATTTAAATGATATTTAAATTAATTGCTTCAAATTCATTTTATTTATTTAATTTGAATTTATTTATAATATTTATTTTAATGAAAATAAAATATTTATTTTTTTCAATTTGGAAATTTTATTTGAAAAATTGAATTTCGAAAGTTTCAAAAACGAGTTGAAAACTAAATTGAATGGGCGTTTTAAGGCTCGTTTTTAGCTCGATATTTAAGCTCGTTATCTTTGCGAATTGGCACGAATTTCGAGTAGACTGACCCAACTACCCATCCAACCCCCCAACTCAGGTTCGAACCCCATCAACCCAGCCCAATTTCGACCTCAAACCAGCCTCATCCAACACCCCTCAACCCGTGACATTACAACCCCTAAACCCAATCCCTTTTGCACGACCCAAACACCACCAATTTAACCCATATCTAGCCTATCTAAACCACCCCTCTCCAGCCCATACAACCACCCTCACTTAGCCCCATAACCACCATCCAAACCCGTCCAAAATCCTTGCACAAACATCCCACGAAAACACGAGCAACACAGCTCTGTGCACTCTGTTTTTCCATCCCCTTTTCGAGTCCAATTCAAGCTCTAATTCCTCCCTTCCAAGCTTCCCTACTTACCTATATCAACCATAATACCTTTCCCCTTAAGATAAACAACAAACCCTATCCCAATCCTCTTGAAAACCGCAGACAAACTCCATACAAACACAAAAGCAGTCGAAACACAAACACCTCATAAAACCCTACTTCAAACCGGTTTTAAACCCTATAAATATCCATCAACTTCGACCATTTAGCAACCTCTGAGCAGCCTTCAACCATTAACCAGTACACACAAGCCCCAAAACCTAGAAAAAAACCAAAGAAAAGGGTCGTGACAGGCGCTTGAAAATAGTGTGTCAATTTTCTGTTTTCGTGCTTCTGTCGTGATTTCTACCTCGTTTTACGGGCCTAAATAATCTCAAACCTTCTGATATCTTTACATATTTACAAAATTCATACTTTCTAGTTTCCAGAATATCTTTCAAATCTTGTTTTGGTTAAGAAGCAAAGTCGTGGTGATCGTTTGAAGTTGGTTGCGCAAATCGTCAATTTCGAACGTGTTTCAAGTTTCAATTTTGCAAATTTCAATTGTTTTCGTCGACGACGGCCCCTCAGGATAAGACCTTACAATCGATTACGATCTAAGATATTGATCAATGATACATGTAAGTTGAGGGTGCCAAAATTCCTTCCTTTTCCCTTTTATTTTCGTATTTGTATCGTTTTTTATTATGTACTTTATTTATCGTTTTCATTTATTTTATCCGTGTTTATTAAATCAAACTTAGTTTTAGTTACGAGTATGAGTTAAAGTACCATTATGAACACTCGCGTTGACTTGGATGGAACCCTGTAATTCGTCTGAAGTGATCGAAGTGGTTCCATTTATTTACATATCCTTGTATTTGTAAGAGGGCAGCATTTAATAGAATTTAATTCGAATAGCAAATCGAAGAAATCGAGTTTCGATCTTTCTCTCTTGTTCGACCACCACACGGTTGTCCAGACCAATTTGGACTTACAATTTAATTAATTTGACTAATCGATGACTATAATTTAATTTGCTAATTTGAATTAGACATTAGGTTTCTTTCAAGTCTAAATTGTAATAATTTGTAAATAACATGTCTAATTAACAATTAACAACCTTTGACAATTTAATTAATTAGACAAATAGGTCATAGATTCGAGTTCATTAGACATATAGGTCATACATTAAATTAATTTGTAAATTAATTTAACTTAACAATCCTATTTAATTAATTAATCCATCTTTCCTATAAACTTTTCTCACTAGCATAACATCGCGTGCTTAACACTGTCTTATTAACATTCGATGACTAAAATAAGGTAAAAAGAAGCAACGGTCGACCTCCTTCCTCTTTCAAAATTCCTTTTTCTATCTCGATTTTAACAATTTTCAATTCGATACAATATGTAATTAATCTAGATCTTGTTTCTATATGTTTTCTAGTTTGTTTTCACATGTTAAGTTGAATATCTAAATAGAATGTTTAGATTTGTCTTTTTTAGATTGTTTAATTGTTTTCACATGTCTTTATTATGAAATAATATTAATGTGTTGTA
This sequence comes from Silene noctiflora, assembly GCA_009801015.1. NCBI lineage: Eukaryota > Viridiplantae > Streptophyta > Magnoliopsida > Caryophyllales > Caryophyllaceae > Silene > Silene noctiflora. The sequence continues at coordinate 52,315 of VHZZ01005493.1, forward strand.
ATTACCGTAGCAATTCACATGTTTCAATATGGGTCATTTAATTTTGGTCATATACACTACCTTGGGCCGTGTGCCCCTTTCTTTCTTTTGACTTGGAAATTGTCAATTGTTTTTATTTGAATCATATGCTTGTATGCTAGATTTAATTTATCGCGATTGCATGTTATCTCTCATCACGTGATAGGAATCCGACTTAACCTAGAATCGGTTATGCATGAACCCAATGTGGTCCTTAGACCGTGTAGGTGTCCGTCATTGGGTCCTTTCTTGCCACTTTTGTTTGAAACTTTGTATGTTTAATTGTTTGTTTGCTTTATTACATTTATTGCTATGAACTAACAATTAATGCAGCGCCGCTAGAGTAAGAATTCTCTAATCTCCCTTTCTCTTGGATGTTTATTTTTTACTAGAATAGTTTAAATGAATCTCATATGCTAAAATAGCTTGACAAGTTAAATGTGCATTAAATTGACATAGAATGACAGTCACATGTTAGAGTTTAAAACAATTATTACATATTCACATGTGATACATAGGCAAATAGTCATTGTTTTGCTAAGTACTTTTAGTAGAGACCGTTATTGTAACGGGCGGGGTTAGGTGGTAATTAAAGAATTTAATTTAAACTTTCTAAAACGTAATCTCACAAGGACCTAAATCTCTGTAATTTGGTTTCTAAATTCCATTAAAAATTTAGTGGCGACTCATTTCAAAAAGGCAAAATGTTTTTATGAAATAAAGGCATTCCCATGGGCGATTTCCCTCATCCACAACTGTCATGCCTTTCGGGTTAATCAATGCAGGTGCAACGTATCAACGCACAGCTACCACCTTGCTACATGACATGATGCATAAAGAAGTAGAAGTATACGTCGATGATATGATCGTTAATTCCAAAGACAAACAGGGTCACATCGCAAATCTTCGCAAGTTCTTCCTTAGACTTCGCAAGTACAACATGAGACTCAATCCTCAGAAGTGTGCATTTGGGGTGACATCCGAGAAGTTTATGGGTTATGTCGTCAGTCAACGAGACTAAATCCTCAGAAGTGTGCATTGGCCTAGCAAAATACCCTTCGCCTTGTGGGGATATCACACTTCAGTAAAGACTCCCACTGGGGCTACACCTTTCTAGCTAACCTATGGCATGGAAGTTGTACAGCCAGTAGAACTAGAGATCCCATCTCTACGAATCTTGCTCGAAAGCCAAATCCCAGAAGCTGAATGGAACAGAGAGGGATACGAAGAACTCATTCTTCTGGATGAGAGACGACTGCACGCTTTGCATAATGTTCAAACATATCAAGCGCGAATCAGAGGGGCTTTCAACAAGAAAGTCAAGCCTCGACATATCAATGAAGAAGATTTAGTGCTTAAATCGGTTCGAACTCTTTTACCAGTAGACCCAAGGGGAAAATTCAAACCCAACTAGGCAAGACCCTACTTAGTCAAAACCATATCCTGGGGTGGTGCAATTAGAATCAGAGACCTAGACAGGAATGAATTATCTAACCCTACCAGCCTAGACCCACTCAAGAAATATTATCTTTAGACTAGGTTTGAACGCGCCTCGCGTCACCCTCGTGCCGCTCATGCGACACGTTATATACACACGACAAATGCCATCCAACCCTTCACGTTATCATGATCTTGCATTTTAGCATTTCCATCGTTCTCAATATCGTCAAACATAAACTTAATTTTAATTTAGGAGTAAGTAAAGCACCATGCTTATTCGCTCTGTTCATTCTATTGGCTCTTGGTTCAAACACTTATTCCTTTGCATATATATTTCGAACTACTTTACAGGTTTGATTTCATCATTGTATGGTGAATACGTAGGCAATCCTTCGCGGGATACAACCCCTAAAATATTTTCCAAATATGCAAATAGAAGGACATATGCTTTGGCATTTGAAATTCGAAAGAATAAGCTAAAGGGATGTATTTGATCAACGTTTTCTTAAACTCGCTGAAAATGTTTATTCATTAATAAATAATACGCCAAATAATAACAACAAGCTTTTACTGAAACAGAAATGCTAAGCTAGGACTCTAAAAATCCCGCCTTCTTATTACAACATAATAAACATAATAAACATAATAAACATAATAATAATAAACATAAAAATAATAAACATAATAATAATAAACATAATAATAATAA